>JACJUY010000253.1:153307-193034 GCA_014220935.1 Platorchestia sp. MABIK
AGGCATGTTGACTACTGACAAATGGCATAAAACCGGCTTTCTAACGGTTTTTACCCCACTACTCTACCTGCTCCCTCTTCTGAGAAAAAGGGATTTGAAATCGGATAGGTTTTTCTGCCCCACCCTGTACAAAGAATAAACATTTACAATAACTAAAGTATTCTTGATGTCAATACTATCAAGCTCATCGTATATGTATTTCTAATTCATTTTCATGCACCTTCCGGCGCTCGATCAGTTATGAGAAAATTAATACGCTCAAATCACACACTTTCAACCCAAAAGTTGGCAATACAGTTTCAAGTACACGATCCAAAAGTTATTTCGACATATTCAGAAGAAAAGAACAAGCAAGGAATAAATTGAAAAATGTCATGATGAACAGGAGTACAAAGCACTAGTCTATTAACGTAGAGCAGTTGTCTGATAAGAGTCGTAGATAAGATTATCAAGTTATTCAAAATCTAACAATCATGACTTGAGGACGTGTGCAGCTCTATTGAAGTGTTGAGGCCAGCAGGGCAAGCGGCAGAGGAGCGCTACAGGCGTTCCTTCAAGTCGGACTCAACAATCCTTCAATACAAAGCATCGAGCTCACACCCGAAATCAATCATTGTTATTATTATTATTATGTAAAAAAGTTTTAGCCTCCCTTTACCACGACAAAGATGTTCCAAGAGAGGAAGGATGAAGGCACCATTAAGTATGGAGTTGAGGGAACGCGGAATCTATGTACAAGGTGCATAGAAACGGTAAGCTAAGAAAGAAGTTCATGAAACGAGAAAAAGTTGAAGAAGAAAGTAGTAGGTGCTGAAAAACAGGACAGCAGTGAACCGTAACAAAACAAAAACCTATTCTATTTTAACAAAAATAAAGCCTACCTGACCCTTAGCTCGGGCCCTCTACACAGTCCCCCTGGGAGCGCTAATTCCTATAGATAGAATAGTTGTATCCCTCTGAGGGGCCGAAATCACTCAAACTCAGGCACTATAAACATTCATCACCTACTAGCTTGTTCAGAATTCTCGATTGAAATTGATTTTACATATCTCTAATAATTTTAAAATTCCACATTATGATTTTAATGTCTTGGCCGCAAATGCCATTGATCTGGTACTGTATCAAGCTTTGAAAGTAGACTTCACTAATCTCTAAATATCTAACTTCGATTGAAATTTTAAAAAATTCTGTAACTTTACAGAATAAAACAAAGTACTGAAAGAATAACTGAGTAACTGTTGTTTAAGTAAATATATTATACGAGTACTAAGAGGGAACATCACTCAGATTGAGAGATGACAGCCCACATTACAAAGAAGAGAGTCAGAACTCGAGAAGACAATGACCTTTGCAACTTAAATATTTCCTAGCCGGCGAATAAACATATACAGCAACTGAAGTCAGAAGTGAACGGTATGGACGCAGGAGAGACGGACGAGTAGTGGGGTTAACGGGAATAAACAAAGCCACAGCAGATGTTCTTTCAGATAACAAACGTGAAAAAATAGCGCTTCATCTCCAGGTGCTAATTCGCAAGATGGCAACGCAACGTCGGGGGCTGAAGGCATCATGTCAAAGCGTCTCAATATGCATAAAGAACTGACACATCTATTTACGCCTACCTTCCGCTTTCGAGAATGCTAACGGAACCTAAAAACTAGTAAGGGTAGCAGTAGAAACATTGCAGATACTTGCAATCAAAGCTAGGAATTGAAATTTGCGAATTTCTACTTCGGGCACAATATTAAGCTTTCCTTTAGACATCAGTTACCCAAACATCTCCAAACTTGACAGCAAGTTCGCTAATAATAAAAAATTAGTTTTAAAACACTATTCGGTTGTTTACATTCGGTGATTTGATTATAACATTCACATCCAGTGGGCACGGAACTCGTAGAATTGAAGCTTGAATTGGCCTTAAAAAGTTTATTCAGAGAATGACCAAGAATGAAAGGAAAAGAATGAAGAAAGTGCTCCCAGTACAAGTTGGTGCGCCCGAGTTAAATCAAGGCATGAATGGAAAGAACATAAATGTATGAAATGTTAGGAACACTAAGCAAGAGAAAAGCGTCTATTGGAAGTGCCGATGAAGGACTGAAATATATGAAGAGAGGTCACCGGCCATGCTACATATTTATACCAAATTTAAATACGAACTATCATGGAAAATTTTCATCAATTACTTTCAATTCTTCACTACACCAATTCGTAACACACACCATCATCAATTCGGGTCGACTCTTCCACTGCCAAATATGGTCGGGAATTAGATATTCGGGATTTTGATTTTCAGGATTTTGACATTTGGGATTTTGAAGTTATTATTTTCAATTTTTATTGAATGAGGAAGTGCGGGAAAATGATTTCTCTGGTCAATAGGACTATAGGAGTTTAAAAGATGTTGTTACAATTTATGACTTTTCGTTACTATTTTTCGTATCTGTTACATTATTTTGAACCTGTGAGACTGGCTATATGAAGCATTGTTACACGATTTGATTATTTGTTAAAGAAAATGAACGTCTGTTGCCACATTCTGAGAGTGTTATACAATTTGAAGCAACGTTTATTTATTTGTCTCTGTCACCACATTTTGCACCTGTTATCAATTTTACAGCATCGTCACTGGATTTGTACTGGATGTTGTTATATTTTGAGCAGCTGTTATTAGTTTTTATTCGGTGTTATATGATTGTGCAAACTGTTGCTACATTGTTTTGACGTGTGGTTATAAAACGAGAAAAGGTGTAGACTCTCCATAGTTGCTATTGCGACCTGGTCTTCCAAGTGCATGAGGAATCCCCACTGACTTCGTAGGGGTGAGCTGGTGCGCCTTTTACCAAGTGCAAATATTCTGAACGGGACTATTTAACTTTCAAAGCAATAACCTTTTCTGAAAATGATACAGTAGTAACGACTAAATCTGAAGAGCTTTAACATCATATTTTCGTGCCAAGCCAATACATCTTTAACTCTTAATCGTTTGTGTTTCGTATTGACGAAGAGACCAATGGAAAGGCTAGCAGTTTCTTACGCAACTCGAACGAGACAGCTCTACGTTCACTATCACCTATGTTTTAGGGTGTATATTACAGAAAAACTCTGAGCAAGAGATGCGATGACTCACCCATGGCTACAACGAAGCCGAAGTGCTCAACGCGCCAAGCATTCATTTACGTACAAAAATTACAGACTATCCTATGCAGAAAATAGAATTATACTCTCGATAGAAATATTTCAAATAGAATAGAGGCGCGATGCATATTAACTGCGTGTATGAGCCTCGTATGAAGGTAAATCTGAATTTTCAGATGAAATGCTGTCAACCCGCAGAATGTTCTCACACGAAACTAAGGTTTCTCTCTAGGAATAACGACCCATTTTGAGAACTACTTCTGCATGTTCTTTTTCGTCCCGGGAAATATATTCAACCGTTCATGTATAATCAACCCATTTAAAACAATTTAAGAGAAAAATTTTCTGATGATTTTTATGAACGTAATATGAAGGTCAATTTGGTATTTTAAAAATAATTACGATGATAATTCTTCACTCATCTCCATTATCAATACAGCACCCATAAGTCGATGACAGTGCCTCATCAACAACAACCGAAAGATCTAAAGTGACATGCCCGAAAATTTCCTAGTGCTGACGCGTTGTTATAAGTCTAACGTTACTAGTCAAGAGACTTGTAACTGCAATTTAGTTTTCAATTACTGTAATTACTAAAAGTGATTTTACACGACGACCTTGTGGTGATGAAGTATTTGTGCTGTACTTGGAAACACACAGCATAGTGAGCGCACGTTCGTAAGATGAAGTGCAGGGTTCAGTGTATGTAAAATATTAAGTCCGGTGGCAGTGTCTTTATTGTCATAATTGAGATAATCATGAGTCAACTGCCGTATCGCAACGTCAACGGTGAGGAGTCGTATTCGGCCAGTACGGAAGGGTTGCGATCCATTCAAAAATAAATTATACTCATCACAACACTCATAACATCGATATCCTAATCTTCGAGAATCGTATAAAAGTGAATCGTATCAACCTCGTTTGATCTCGGTTGCCAGTGCTGTTCTTTCTGTCTCCTTCGCACAACCCTTTCCACCGCAACGAACTCCAGAAATCTTCTTCAAAGATCCTAAACCTTTCTCATTTTCCTTACACCATTACAGCTTTAAGTAGTACATTAGAGACTACTCCATATGAAATAAATTATAGGGAACATAAGTATAATTTGATATTATTGTCCAAATCGCGAAGTAGCCTCCTATTTCTGTAGCACCGCTAGGCCCCATTTGTTCCCAACACTGAAGCTCTACGCTTAGCGTAGGCTACCCTCAGGAGTTGAGCCTGAGTGAGGAGCGGATTGACTTCAGAAAGAGAGAGTGCACGAGGCGCCTTCTCGGGCGGTGTGCCACCACAGCATTGCATCAATATTGAAAGTTCGTTCAATAATAATTCTCAATAAACTGAACAATCGCTAAAGTATGTCTTCAAGATATTACGCATTCACTCTCATCTCTAAACAGTTACTCAAAGTAGCATCGCATCGATTCACGCTCCGATGTTGACACGTAAAGTACTTCAGCGGTTATAAAAAAAATTACATGGAGTGTCTTGAAAAATAAGCAGATGGTTTTTTTCTGGGTATAATTGATGAGTAATCTTACCCCAAAAACTAGGCTCTAAATTATCTTCTAAGTCTGTTGTCATTTGTTAAAGATAAAAAAAATAACCCGTGATGCAGGTAAAATTAGTGTCAGAAACTCTGGATAAGTAAAACGACTGAAAATCATGAAACCTACTCGAAACAAATCGAGCATGGGTGGAGCTGTGGTCTCTTATACACAATAGCAATCGGGCTGCGACAGGAATCTGGTCAGAACGCAACACAACTCTAACAGGTTCTGTGTCGCAAGGTAACTTAACAGTTCGCTGCACAGGAATGGACGTTGCATCTCCGAAATCGGTGATGCAATACAAAAGCAGGAGTAACAACCGTCATCGAGCCAACAAGTATGCATTGAATGGCTAACGCTTCGAATGAAACCCTGAACAGAAGCTGGCCAACACCGTGTATTCTTTTCAAATTCCGAACACGAATGAAATAATATACAACACACTACTATGGGTACAATTTTTCAGCTTCAGACAAGGAGTAAGCGTTGCAACGGTTATAACTATTATTACTAGCATTATCATCATTGTTATCATAATTATACCTGAAGATTTGCTCAAGAAGCTACAATGATGGTTCATCATTTCATCTTCAACAGTTATATAAATGGAATACGTCACTAACGATATTATATGGAAAAATTTAAATCGCAGAAAATTTTACCGCAAATCTAAACTAGAGAAACATAGAAATAATGGTATGAATTTCATTTGAAACTTCTTTTGCGTCATGTACATCGAAATATTAGGAAAACTATCGCTTCATAAAAATGAACGTGAGTTCTTTACATTTGAGTTTCATTGAACTTTTTGGCAAGACATAAATCTCTACAATACCTTTAAAGAAATTTCTACGATCTAACAATGACCACCAATAGTATCTCAGAAATTCGGTACGAGAAAGTAGGGTTGGAATAGTGAGACAACATAACTTTGATCTGAAGGGCAAGCGCACAAGCGAAGGCATGACATGACTAGTCCAAATAAAATTGCCAGATGAGCCATTTCAGAGTCAAAATCTTTCAGCTTGAATATTTTTGAAAAAAAATCACTCCAACAGCCACACAGCATGGTAATCTTGTAGTGTTGCCAGATGTGGAAGTCGTTTTTACGGTTAAATTCATTTCAAAAAGTTATGAACTTGACGATTTTAGGCCAGACAAAAGCCAATCTGACCAACCTTCGATGGAGCAGGCGGGAGTTAACGAAGCGTGACGTGTCACGGCCGCCCGTCTTTGATAGAAGCGAAGGCGTTATCCGAAAGCAACATTAGGTGGAGATTTACAAAGTAGAAACTGTTTCAATGATCTGTAGAGTATTTTTCAGTTCATACTTCTTACTTGAGGCTGTTATCAAGGAGAGGAATACACCGATACAGCATGCGGCACCGCTTTAATTAAATTAGTTCAGACTAAGGTGCTCCCAATTGCTAGCATCTATTCAAACCCCTCTTCAAATAATTGTCTCGAAACTATCTTGCATCATTCAAAAACAGAATGAACTTACTCTTCTCATTCAAGCACAACTCTCTGAATATTAAATAAATATTCCGGCTCCAAAAATTGAAGTAGGTAAAAGTATGTTCCAAAACAAACTCCATATTCAGAAGGAAGCTTTACTTGATGGATGCAGCGGGACAAAGTAACTACTTAGAAAATATGTGTACAGCCTACAAATGATTCCAGAAACCTCAAAAATGGTAAAGAACTTTCCTCTCGCAAAATATATACACCTCACATCTGAACATGAAGATTCACCGTTAAATTATCACTTCTCCAATGGACATCAATATATTCGAGGCTCGTGAAGCAAAGCTTCGAAAACCAAATAACAAGAGAATGCTTTGAAACAGACAACTGATGAGTGCTAGTATCCAGTTGAGCTCGGTGGAATTTTGTTATGTTTGAACAACTTGATTAATTGAGCTGCAATCACTGTGTGACAACAGAGAAAAAATAAAATTGTGAGCAAGTGGATTAACTCATACAAAAGTCAAAACATTTTATCTAACAATTTAAAAGTCAAACGTGGGCAAATATAAGAAACATTAATCGCATCTTCGATTGGAAGTCGGAAATATTTTGCTAAGAATTAAAAACTTATACATGATGTTAGAAAAGAAACTGCACTTACGAAAGTGGACCCAGACCAATTTTAAAACTGCATGATCATTAAGAAAACATCTTGATATCAAATGAAACTAGGCAATCAATTCTCAGTCCTTACGAGCCCATTGATTAGAAATTTGTGATAAATTTAGTTTCTCAGACAGCTGTAAAAACAACACAAGAGCAGCTCTCTGCAAGGAGAAAACTCGGATCGACGCCCAGAACAACTTCTGCCTCCCACTCAGTGCATCACCAATGGGATCAGAAAATAGACGGTAAAACTAGCTCCTAGAAAATAAAGAGCAAGAAAGTAGGTTGAAAGCAGAGACGTGATATGGAAGTGAACACCTGATTTGTGAAACTTGCTACGTCGAGTGCCCATCTAGCTGACACTACGCCCGTCAGCACGTGACCACGCTGCCACTCTCTGTCGCCCATCTCACATGCGGCTAAATTACTTGAGAGAGCGCGATGCAGGAGCCGTGCTCGGCGCTCTGGGGGAATGCCACCAAACTCCAGAACTGACGCCTTAAATTCAACACGCCTTTGTTAATGAAACACAGTTACCCTCGGATCTTATAAAGCAGTGAACTCTCGTAAATAATTTTCTTGCAACAAAATTGAGAAGAAAATCTAACAAACAAAATTAAGCAATAAAAAGAAAAAGAGGGATGATTGAGATTCGTATTAAATTTAACAGAAATGATTTTTTATTTTTAAAGAACTGGGCAGGTTTTTGGTACCTAGAATTAAAATCTGCCACAATATATGTATAGTGATGCACATATAGGTACAAAAGCATGAGAATTAACAACGTAGTCTAGTTTCGCTTGAGGATGCATAATTAAGCCCTGATAATAAGGTCCATTGGTTCACACGGCGTCAATTCGACTACAAATGAAGAAATTAAAAAGCTCAACTACACACAAGTCACGAAAAATTCGAGCATTATCTAAACGCGATGATGACTCGACGAAGAGAAAAGCGTGTTGAGTGAGCATTGTGTATACTGCACAGCAATATCAATAGAGACCTTTGCGAGTACACCGCAGATGTAATACCGGACGATCGTAAATTTAAAGATTTGCATTCATAGACTGCCCGATGCCCTCGAACTTCCTAATTCATTTACGTAAAAATATCTGGCGAATGAAAGGAAATTACAAAGGCAAGTACAATGCACACATTTGGCTTTTGCTTTGAATGTGGCGGTGTTATTGAGAGTTCGGAAAAGAATTTCTCAAGACAAAATCCGGAGGTGAAATAGCAACGCATGCTTGGAACAAAGAGTGAGAAGGCTCGCAACATGACATACGATGATTACCACAGCCATGTTTCACATGTTTCCAGGCCATAACCTGTCAAATGTGCTGAACACAATGATACACAATGTCAAATCTCATATTCCTCTGATATGAGGAAGTATATAAAATACCTTCGTGAAAACTAGATTGAAAGTCGTAGTTTTGCCCTTAGTCACGTTTTAGCTGTTGGCTTGAAAAGTTTGGCTACGTGAACCAGGAGTTCTACATCCGTTTCAGTAATTATCAGGTGTGTGGAGTATCATTTCCGGCCTCACGCAGAACCCAAGTTTTCTATTTCTCATCGTGAGGACACTGAGAGCTGCGCAGGGCAACTTTACTGACTCGTGACCCCAGACACCAGGTGCGTGAAACGCGTGATTTCGAATGGAACCAATTTTTGTAATTTTACCGAACTATAGACACTACTCATCTGAGAAAAAACTAGATTTTTCATGAAATTTCAAATAGAAATGAGTTTTCCATGACTGTAACGTAAAAAGTTGTGAAACACTGCAAAATACAGCGAATGACAGGGATTTTAATGATTTCACATTTTTCACGATTCTCCTGTACATCTAGGCTATGTTCATTTACTTAGATAGGCTGAGTCATCCAATTTTAGATTTTTTTACGGGTTTTGAACTTCTGCCGTGTTCTGATAACCTGTCGTTGTATGTGCAAGTATTATCTTCATAAAAATGCTGCACGGTATTTGCCGAACTAATTCTTTAAGAGAAATCATTAGTACTAGTAATACAGAATGAAACAAATAATAATCTTCATTCAAAAACTGCGAGATAATTCAACTAGATTATTTCAAGCCGTTCCAGTAACCATAACTCAGGAAAACAGATGAAATTAGTGTAGGTCATTTTTGTCATCGTTTGTAGGGTGTAACTATTTTTCAATCTTATATTTTCGGCACCATGTCTCGTTCCCAATTGAGCATCAATATAATCCCAGGTTTTGCCACCTACAATACTTCTTTACAAGGCCCTTTACTCCCAGAGCGCGACATAGCAGCAAGTGCACTCGTCTGTACTGCAGTATTGATCGCACACGAGCCTTTCCTTCATCTCAAGAGTGAGCACCACACCCCAGCGTAGAGCTGCTCGAGCGCACGCAAGCTTGCACGACCATGCAGCCACACCATTTGCTACAACACCGAAAAATTAATGCGATCATGTAACGGAAGTTTATAAAATAATGAAATGAAACGAATTAAAAATGAGACGTGATATAAAATTATTTCAACGGAAGTAAGCTACAAAATAACTCTGCATAAGGAGAGGAAACGAGCAACAGGGAAAAACGAGCCTGACTAAAGAAGCGGAGCTCTCGCAAGCACGCGAGAGGGTAATTTACTAGAACTTGCACTTGAGAGAAACTGCGTAGTTTTAAAACAGTACAGTTAAGATGTCAAAACTGTGCAGCTTTAAATTATTAGAACTCTTTTGTTTACTGAAACAATAACAAAAACAACAATAGCAACAAGGCTTAAAAAAATAATTACCGACATCACCCACTGGACGTAGAAAGTTATGCCTTAGTTATGTAGATGGTAAAATTCAGGAAGTAAAGGAACATTTCAATACATCGACCCACAAACACACTCATCAAACACACTCATTCCACTCCGCCTGGGCCAGCCACATTTTCTTATTCTACAGCCACGACTCGGAGTCTAACTGGATGTGAACTGGGATTCTAACGTTGTTGGATTTTCGTAACGAACAAAAATAGTAATAGTTAATGAAGATTTATACATACTGTGATCAAAACTGATTCTTTAAGATTGAAACAATAGGCTTAGAAGGGGTAATTTCACTAGCAATGCCCTCCAAACTCATTCATTAGAAAAAATTCAAAACTAAATTAAATCATTTATTACCACAGAATTTTGCATGTGGTCCAATGCTTATTTAAAAAAGTTCCAACTCATCAAGTACTTTGATTTAATAATACTAAATTTCCAATTATATACTTGAGGGCAGTTTAGTGTGGACATAGGCAGTACACGCTTTTTACACTTCAATTCACTGGTTGTTGCATGAACTAAGGTAAATACAGCCGACAACTTTGGAGAAAACTGTTTTAAGTACGTGATCATTCTATTGAGATTCGACATGATTGCTCGACAAAAAAGAACCCACGCACAATCACTACCGATAAATTAAAGACACATTTACGACGTTACTCCTAAAATAATACGATTATCACATAGAAACTCTAGTAAGAGTCTGCTCAAATGGTACCACAATAGTGACATATTCCAGTGCATCTGATCACATGCCCCGCTTCAACTATCAAAATAAGGTAGCATAAGCAATTTGAGTGGTATATACGAAATGAAAAAAATAAAAACTGAAGAGACTAGGGACGCGAGCTTTCCATTCATTGGCTGTCGAATGGAACGTGGGCGTCACGAAAACCACTGAAGAGGAAACAAGAAACATGAGGAGAAACAAATAACTCATAACTGACTCTTACTAAGCATCGCCATCTTCATTGTGAGTAGTCGGAAATACCAAGGAGCGCTCGCTTTGAGCTCAGGAGAACCGACCGATAAACACTGCCTATCTTCCATCCCCCATCCTCCCCTAGTGGAACTCGACGACAAGCATGTATACAAAATGTAAAGACAATTCTCATCAAATTCGTGCACAGTTCAAACAGTTTCACAGAAATCAAACAATGATTCATTGAATTAAATAGGCCTGGACGTTCACGCGTGTTGATAATTCGAAGAGCTCATCCACGTAGAGGATGGAAATAAACCGTGAAGTCACCTTTCTCAACTGCACAGTGCACAATGTACTTGAAATAGAATACTAATATTGCTCGTTAAATAATGTGTCCTGGGATGCCCTTTGAACATTTTCAAAATCATTACCGATGACATTTAAATTGATTAGAAGATGTCTAACTTGATTTGCAGCGCCCATTGTTCGGGAGATTTCACGCACACCTACACGCGTGTACATCATCAATTCATAAATATATTTTAGAGACTTAGGTCTCAGAATTACTTCTGACTTGGTATAGTGGAAGAATGAGATAGTTGAATTTTTGTTATAACATTTTTTAGCCGCAACATAGAAAAATGTTTAGCCCTATTTCTCATTGAGTTTAAGGGGAGGTTTTCAGAACTGTCGTACACAATCAGTGAGTGAAACTTTTGCAAGCGAAAGGAGCGCGATGGATATGTTAATGTGGTAATTTCCAATGACCAATATGTTCCATGACTAAATAAAATATGATATTCCATAAATAAAAATATCTTTCTCTAGACAGTTAATTTAATTCATAGCCTAAAAATTAATCATTCAACGAGTCTGGAGCACAGCCAACTTTTGTAGGCAAGTTTGAGCGAGTGTCTGCCCGGACATCCGGCGCTCTGTGGTAGCTGGAGACCCGACTCAACCAGCCCCTATCCTCTGTGCTGCACCCCAACATTCTTTGTGTGGCCCACTTCCTGCCTGTTCCAGCACAGCGATTCTCACGCAAGACGATAGGCATAAAATTGTTGAGGCACATCCCATGAAAAAATTTCTAGAGTCAAAGAAAATCGGTCAGTAATTCTTTTTTAACCGAACGATTTCGAAACTTTCCTCACCACTTCATAAATTTCACGCTAACGAATTTTACCGAAAAGTAATCCTGTACTGCATGACCAACATTCAAAGTAACAAACCATTTCCACTCATAAGATACGAAAAAAAGTACTTCGATGCCGTATCATACGACTTCACTATGAACAGTAGTCATGGGCCGGCAAGTAAGGCGTGGCAGTGTCGGAGCGATGCGGGTCAATGCTACGTTCAAAATCCCGCAACACGTACGAGACAACATGGTAAAACAACATAGTAAAACAACTGTCGTACAGCTATCATCATTGAATCTTAATTTCAGAAAACCAGAATAAAAATACAGCAACATGCTCTACTTGGATTAAAAGTATTTCCTACGAATCGAGCCGTCAGCTGTTCTAAGCCAGGGACGCTACCGTTTCAACTTTAGTGCAACGAAGGGAAATTGATGCAACGTAGAAACACGAGCGCAAGAATCAGAAGCCTAGCATACCTGCTGCTAATACGAGCTTCCTCCGTGAATCCAACAAAAGTTGAAGTGGTAGTCATGATGTTTCAAGTGAAGAATCAGGAGCGAAAGAGCAACACACACCACTCGTCGTAGCAAAACCTTGACTGGTCTCCTAAGCTCTCCTTCCCGCCAAAAAGCCCGGGCTGAGCGGCTCAGCGCGAACAGCACGGCGAACAGTCGAACACCCAGTTGCAGCTATGTCCCAGCCTGGCCCCGGGGAAGAAGCAATGATCAGCTGCACAGCGCATGCGATGATGCGTGTTTGAATTGCAACTGGCTTATAAGCTGATATATGTATTTTAAATTCTGCTTATGAATGCTACGAACGTTAGTACTTGCTTTCTTGAAACAAAGTAGATTAGTAAACTTGAAAAGTGACCTGATGAACTCTTGCTGATTATTTGAAACTGATGGATGTAATTAAATCCGTTTGAGCTGAAAATCTTAGCATCTGCCACCTAATATTAGCTAGTAAATCAAAGTTACTACTCAAACGCAGCAGCAATAACGATCAGAATGACGCATTTCACTTCTCCAAGATTCTGTGATTTTTGCACCCGTGCTCAACAATCATCTGAACAAATATTTATTTGATGCGAGATGTATCTTTTTCTGGCTTCGAGAACCGGTTAAATGAACTAAAAACAGAGACGAGTTTAGTAAAGGCTATTATTAAGGTACACTTGTAAAGAAATCCACGACCAATTGCCAAACCTTGAAAGCAACTGATAATTATGTGTATAGTTTGTCTCAACTTCGATGCCAGAACAAACGCTTGACAGGAGTCAGACAAGTGACACACAATCGTTGATGATATTTTTTCTCATTTTAAAAAGGGTTTACGTGAGGATTGGAAGTGTAAATGTGCCAAAGAATTTCTGTTAAACATATTTTCAATTTTTATGTGAAACATTTGAGACAATCTTCTTCAAATGTTCTCGTATTTCTTCCTTCAGAGTTTTTTATGGCTGTTCAAGCCAATCTTTGCCTCATTCATCGCTAAATAGGTAGGTTTATTATATCATATAATATGTAATTTGCTATTCAATTTCTTTCATGAGTTTCCATAAACAATGTTACATGCAAATCAATCTCTTACGATCTATATACTAATACACTTGATCCTACTTATCTATTTAATTAGTACGTCCGTTCCTACCTCTGTTTATCACGCTTTCCATAATTGCGACGACAAAAAGGAACGCATTAGTAATAAAATAAATAATAAACTACATTCATTGTATTGAGATAATTCGTGTCGTACATACGATGATTAGACATGACAGGTTACACCGAGTTCGGTATTTTCCTTTATTGTCTTCACAACACGCTAGCAGCTACCCAATGAGCACGTCAACTTCCAAAAAGCTCGGTATTTTGAGCAAGATTATAAAATATTTGAGTCATCTTAGTACTACAGTAGGCAGCAGGAGTCCCAACTGATGGTTACTAACGGGGAAATCGCAGTCGGAAAAAATAAATTAACGGTTAGGTTAGGGCAATTTTGAACAAGTTAGGGATCCTAAGGATAGTTTAAGAAATGTTAGGCTGCTAAGCTAAAAATAGGATAAATGTGATAGATTGTAAAAGGAGAGGATAGATTAAGATCATTTAGGATAGGTTGAACTAATTAATCCTTTCCTACACAATTTAAAATTGGAAATGATAAATCCGCTATAACGTCCGTTGATGTAAAATATAGAACAGCAATATGTCTTCCATTTGGAAAAAGATATCATGATCAATCTATACTATAATAAGAGGGGTGTCTGTTTGTCTGACTGTCTGTCCAAAAGTCTGTCTGCAGAAAGTGTGTGATGAGCGTACTTGTGATATAAGCTTCATCAACTCCACAATTTTCAGAGTATTAATCCATCAGAATTGAGTAGGAATGAATATCACGTGAATTCTTAGGAAATAGGAACGTGTGTCATGTGATTTGTCGAACATGATTTTACATTTTTTACAGGCCGTGTGCACTCGGCCTCATCAACTTTCGAGATTGATTTTTTTTTATTTCTTAAGGCCTTTCTTTCATTTTGCCTTTTTTCTTATTTCAATTAAAGGGTGTGGTGGTAGACTAGTACTATATAATAAAGCGCCAGGTGTCTCCTTAAATTTATAAATAATTAAATGTATTTTTTGTACGTAATTTCTCTCATGTTATTACAATGCGAATTTTATTGAACACATCAAATTGGTCCGTCTCTCTTTCACGCTCTTAACTTGAAGGATGCTTAAGACCGTATCTCTGATACAAGTTTCACCAGTACACAAGTACAGGAATATTTTAATGGCGGTTACTATTAGGATGGATAAATTTGTTTGTCTTCCACATTTGGAAGATTTACCTAAAGAAAAGATCGAATCCTGTCATTTTTAAAGGGTCGTGTACACTAGTAAAAAAATATTGAGAGTGTTGCATAGTTGGCGCATGCGCACGTACTCGTACTAAGTATTTTGTGATATCTGGCACAAGGAGCAGGAAACAGATATATTAAAAACGAATTCATTCACGAGTCCCTCTTATAAGATTATCAATTTAATTTCTTTTCCTGTTTTATTATTTGAACAAATATTTTTGCAAAAGTTATTTCACCACCTACCATAATGAAAGAAGATTCGGTATAATTGTTGCTTTCATTTTAAAATGATGACCACTAGCGTGACAGCCACGCCGATAACTAGACAACATGGTCTCTCAGGTAAATCAGTGAAAATATCTCTTTCTACGCTTAATTCCTAAATACTTCATGAAATAGTAGCATAATACATTTGACAACTGATACAATTTTGACAATTCTTTTAGCAGACCAGGAGAACGCAAGTTTTATTCGATACAACCGCTTTCTCGTTTGTGAAAGTTGTACATGCTGTGGATAACGAATCCACGGACTTCTAGATATCCTTTTTTGAGGCTATGGCGCTATTTTGGGGCATCGCATTATATTTGGCCTGAATTTGCGGCCAACGGATTCGAGTCAATCGAGTTCGACGGCGTTAAGTCTTTCTCCCACAATAGCACGCTAATTCTCCTGAGTAAGTCCACAGTTGTGCTTACCATGTGGGTGGAAGACGAGTCATGTTGGAATGTGAATTCCTTAATTGAAGTCTTGGCCATACCCCATGAAATGATTTATGTTTGTAAGACGCTGCAGGAAGATTCGAAATGCACTTTATCGTTGTTGGCGAAGAAGTGGACGATGAAGTCACTCTCACTGGAAACCAATGCTGAGGTCATGACCGTAGTTGGTTTCTTCGAGGCTTGAATATCGGGGCTCGAAGAGGCAATCCACATATCATCTAGTTTCTTACAAGCCCTGTCAACTATGAAAAGATCTTCTCATTAGGAAAAATTTGTTGGTCTTCAACTGGTTCGAAACTTTCCCTCCCCTCTCTAAACGAACTTCTTTCATCTTATTGGATTGCAGATGCTTCCTACCTTGTGCACATGAGGTAGGGCCAAGGGTTTTGATCGCTCTGTGAAGTGTCATGATGCTGGCGAGCCTTTTCAAAGCCAATGTCAAAAATGAAACGGTGGGGTTGGCCTTGATACCTCTTTTGAGGCCGTCTATAACAGATGTTTGCAAATTTACCGCTTCGCAGATTGTGGGTGGCTCTGCAATCTTGGCCAGATTCATCAAAACGTTTACAAACATGGTAAACTATTTGCCTAAAATATTAAAATGATTTTGCAATAAAAGTATAAGCATCGGCCTGTGCGACGAGGTTCACAGATAGCGGAACGTTTTGACTGCTCCATTGCGTAATGTTTATGTAACGAACTCTAAATGTTAATGACCGACTCCACAGATACATAACTGTGCACAACTGATGAACTTCAGTGTAGCCAACTTTTAGAAGGATCAGAATTACCAACTTTTTTTAATTTGAATGGATTTATCTGAACGACAGGATAGAGTACGAACCCTAGGCAATTTTATTCAAATACTTTACTATATAAGAAAAACAGTATGATTTTGGATATAAGAAACTCTTTAAATGAAGATAACGTTATTCAATAAAGAAACTACCCTCCCTGGAAATGATAATGGGAATGTTATAAACAGTTGGATAAGGGCAGTCTTGAATAAACAGTCATGAATATTTATTCATATTCAAATTAATGTTCAGCAATATTCGTTTGTTCTCAATTTCTGTCTTCGGTACAGCCTTGAACTCCGAAAACAGCAAGAGCATGAGTAAAATGATTCAAGAACTCTCACTGACACTGCTGCTTTCCATTCAAAAAATAAATAAATTGTAACTATTGTCATTTCAAAGTATTTCAACAATTCCGATCTTTCGCACCCCAGTCTCTGTCTCGAACAAGAAACAAGATGATCACACAAAGTCATTGAAAATTTCAGTTTTAAAATGTTAGCCGTCGAAAACATACGTGTAACAAACTTAAGAGCACTCATACTCGTATCGTAGAGTACAAAAAAGTCTTTTCCCTATGTTTGACGTAGCTCAATCTAAAAAGCTTCACCGTGTTGTCTACGGTTGTGTGGGCTCATATTGTGCTTGCATTGCATGAAATAATTGTGCTTTCAAATTGAGAAAATTATTTTTTTACGCGTATCCGCTTTGGATATTCGAGGATTAGACTTGGGAGTACGTCACATACTGATCACGCCAAGCTTCAGTTCACAGAGTGAGCTCGGCTCGACTTACAACACCCGACGAACAATAATTGACAGTAATGAACGAGAATGACAGGTACAGGCGTAATGGCTTCGCACGCCCGAATGCTTCATTTTTCTTAAATGAATCAGAATTCAATAGTTTGAGAATTATGCTTCAGGAGACTGTAAATTTGAATACTTCGAATGCGACACGCACAATTCACGAGTGTGATACACAGTCACATGCCCCCAAACTGCGGCCTGCCCCATACGAGCGCGGTGCACAGGGACGTGCCTCAAGCTGCCTTGTGAGCCAGATGTGGTTCACGCACCTAAAAAGTTATGAAATGCATGTGCCGTTGACCCTCCTAAAGTACAGCTTTTTAATTAATTATGTGGCATTTCTAGTGCTCAACATTTTTAAAGTCACATAATTCTTAAAGTTCTACATTGATTCCTGATCGATGTGTGTATTTGTATGAAAACGCAACCTACCAATAAATAGCTCGAAAATTCGCGTTCATCATTGGGATTAAAAAATATGTTTGGCATAAATTTACAGTTTTACTCTGTAACGTCCCCCAAATTCTTAAGACATGAATAAAATATTAACATTCAATAGTCAAATAAATTAGCATTATTTGCCAGTAGGAGCAAACTTTCTATAAAGGGTTATTTTAGAACATAGTTCAACGGTTAAGGATAGTGGGTAAAATTCAAATGATCAGTACATATTGTATCCTAAATTCAGTGGCAGCACAGTCCCATGAGTAGTGTAAAGTGAATGTAATTCGTGTGAGAAAAAGTTTAATTAGTCAAGCCCAGGGAAATTGGTCGAAGACATTAAATATTAAATTCCTCCCACTTTAGTGTTATGGACTTATTTTATGTTGATATTCTACCTCTTCGACGCCAGATGTTAGAGTTTGTACAAGGTGGTTATTTTAAATGTCCTCGCTATGCCACCAAATGTTACGTACCTATTCAAGTTGATACTTCTTGATCTTGCTGCTGCGCAATCAGTTGTTAGGAATCTATTCATGTTGTTCGTCATTATGATCCATATTTACGACAGTCATTTTTATGTATAATTTCTATCCAATTATGCGGGATCTACATGAAACTTTCCGTGATATTATTTCCAGAATTGCGTATGCAAGGTGGTTCACTTCTTTCGTATTCTCATCATCATAACTTGTCATAGTGATCTTTTTGTTATTCCAATATTCCATAAATTGTTCGCAAGTTGAATGGATCATATTGTTTAAGGCTTCAAAGTTTCAAGGTATATTAGGGAGCGTGATGTTGCATTTGGATCATTAACTTCAATGACATCAGCGACAGCTTGCAACTCCAGCTACCGCAGGGAAGAAGTGATTCACACTAATCGAGCTCTAGTTTAAATATAAAAAACTAAAGTTCTGCCGTATGTATGTTACAGTTGACTCATGAATTCCCGCGTAATGTTACATGATGAGAGCATCGCCTGGCGAGGAAAGGAATTTCGACGCACACCACATGGCTGGGACACTATATAAACGCGCGTCAAGGAATGCAAACACTCGTGCGATACTAAAGCGCGGCGCCCAACGGCAAGCCGCTCATGCCTTAGCTGAACAACAAACCACGCTTGGCCTCTAACCCAACGAAGAATAAATGTTATGGCGAGAGAGACCGAGTTCAGTTTGTAAATGAAGATGTACAAGCACATGTAGTGCGCTATTATTTGCACAAAATTATCTTTAAGAGACCTTCGAGACGACGGTGAATTTCAATATACACTGATATGATTTCTTCATATCCAGCGTCCAAGAAAAAAATTTTGTGCTATGGATTACATTGAATGTTGCGACTGGCCCTCGTATTCACTTCGAATCTCCAAGAAGAACTGCGTCGATCATCATATTTGGGGAAATATTTCATCGCGAGTTACTTACAGATAAAAGTACGCCTCTTCTACTCTGAACAAGCCTCCACGATTCAGCCATCGTACAGAACGTGTTACGTCGTCGTATTCTACCAACAAATGCCCGAGATACCATCTACCTCCATTCACGTTATCCTTAATATGTAATTCTTTTATTTATAGGAATATTTCTTATATCTTAGTAAGTATTTCGTCATGGGAACTCATATACATGTTATTGATTCAATTAGGCATATTTCCGTGTATGTTAGCATAATTTCATATTTGATAAAACATCGTTCGTTCGGGATCGCACAGGCGGTTAGGGACGCTCAGCAACAGCCGAGGGAAGGCAGGCAGTGAGGCCGGCGGCACCACATAAGCAAGAGGTGTGTCGTTCCAATCTCTTTAGCCGCACCCTTTGGGTGTCGGTGCAGGCGTTATAAACATTATTTCAACAAACTCGTCGTGGAGTGAAGTGGGAGACACCATCAAAGCCAGTAGTGTGTTTCGGGCTTGTCCGCCCTTGCCCATTGGGCGCAGGCTAACCTAATCTTTGTCATTATTGAGTAACTGGAAATAATACCGAGTGCAAATCTAACGTAGTCTCAGAAAGACATTCCATCACCGTGTTTGAATACCAATAGCCGACTTAATATCAATGGCGCTTCCACGTACCTGCGCACCCCTGGCATCTCCCATCTCGACATCCGAGGGACTTCACATCTCCCTCTATAAGATGAGTTCTCCTGTCCTAATTAGCTTCACATTGTTAATTAAACCCAATGTCCTCAGGTCGTAGATCAATGTAGGTCTATTTCGATGTGTCAAGCGATATCTTGTATTAGTAAAACAGGAACATTCTTTAGGATTGTAATGCGCATTTAATTGATTAAATCTCCATCGTGATTACAAGTGTATCAATACCTGTGTTCTAGAGAGTTGAGAGAAGACATAAAACGCATGAAAAACGTTACCAAATTATCAGTTTATCAATCTATTCAATTTAATATTATAAATATTCAATTGCCCATCGGGCTGGTGGCAGCGTCAATAGCTAACTATTAATTAAAATTATGGCGAGGACGTAAGTCACGCCTTATTAACAAAATAAATTAAAGTGGTATAGTCCAAATATCACGACGAATTACAGACTAAATTGAACATCTCAGCGGACGATCCAAAATTCATAACGAAATGCTGACAGAGAAGAGGATCACGACACATTTAAGTATGAATATAAATGTAATAGACAAATGATCCTGATGTTGATCTATCAAGATTACAAAAAAGAATAAGATCCTCTCGTTTTGCCCTGGCACCTTTAAATCAAGTATCGGTCACCAGCAATATTTCCCATCCAACCCTCTGTTAAGGGTACCGGAAAGTTCTGTCCTCTTTTCTTCAACCGAACTTTGATACCCATGAACAAGTGCAAACAGCTGTTTTCAAAGTCAGATCAGATGTTAGATATTCAGTTAAACTTTACATTTAATCGAATCCATTTCAGTTTATATTCTAAACACATCTATACCCCAGGGAAGAGAAAAGTTTCAAAGTAAATCATTTGCGTCATTGCATATTGAATGAATTCCACAAACGCAGCAACCCAATAAAGCAGTAAAAAACATCCACGCTGTCTCTCCAGAAAATGTGAGTATTAGAAACTGCCGTAGATGGTTTTAAAATAATTGAAAGAAGGCAATTTGGGGACAAGAAAAACCTTATCTTTTGGATGATGAACTTTTGAAAGCTGCAATAAAAGATGGTCCTCGACTAAGAACCAGAACATTGTCCCGAAAACATGATTCACGTTGGTCTACCATTCAGAAGCATCTGAAAAAGATCTGAAAGGTGCATAGAAACTAGAGAGGTGGTCTGGTTTCCTCATGAACACTCTCTCTAAAAAACAAAGCAATGCGGGCAACAATCGAAGTTGCCATCTACGGCAGTTTCTAACATTCATTCCTTCTGAATAGACGGCCTTTACAGTTCTCACTGCTGTTGTTAGATTGCTACCTTTGTGGAATTCTTACATGCAATGACTCATATGATTCCCTTTGGAACTTTTCTTTTCCTCTTTTCCATGGACTATAGATGTGTTTAAATTATCAACTGGAGTAGATTCAATTAAATGTGAAGTTTCGCTGGATATTAGACCTTTGATCTGACCTTGAAAACAGCTCTTTGGACTTATTCATTTGTTTTAAAGTTTGGTTCAAGGAAAGAGGACAAAACTTTCAGGTCCCCTAATATTTTAAGTCTTAATAGATGGAGATGATATCTATTCTGAGACTAGTCTTCGTCTACTTAGGGTCTCTGCTTGATTCTTAAGATGTCAATATTTAACTTGAAGCATTTCGGACTCGGTCGGTATCCTGAACTTATAGTTTTCTTTAAATGAAGTGTTTCTGTATCTGGAAAATTACAGTTGCCTTCAATTGATTAATGTCACCTAAAATCGAGACTCAGCTGCATTTAATGTCACCACTGGAATTTATCTGGAAGTTGAGTGTCTTAGCCCTCACTCATTTGTCACGTGATTACGTGCCTTCATTTTTTCCATTTCATAGAAGTGCGTCTATAAATATTTCACTAGTACACCATTGGTCATTGTTCTGCGCATATTCCTCCCTCAAACTCAGTGAAAAAATGCCGACTGACACATTAATTATTATTTAACCTAACTTTCATGCTGGAACGTGAAGTGAACCATGTTGGCTTGCTGTTCCGATAACTGTATCCAAGCGATTGTTCAATTACTTTTTAACTATCGAGGCGGTGAAACTAATATTTCACTAATTGTTAATCTGATTTCTTAGAAGTGTTATCATTTATACGATTTTAATACATGAATTTATTCGAAGAGAACATATTTTATGATTAAATCGATTAAAAATTAGTTGGTAATTTACATCATATGGAAATAATAGTTGACGAAAAGAGTTGATTGACATAAAAGAACAAGTAAATGAAAACTGAGAAAATAATTCTCATGTTACGAACAAATTATCTCACTTTAATAACTACAATGTAGTTAAAACCAATGTGTGACGCTCAAAATATTCAATTTATTTTGATGTGATTGGAAAACAACTTCCGCAAATAACAGTGCGATTAACGAATTTCGCTTTCGTAAATGACATGATCTTAACATATTACACGGAGCCCTCGCGTCCGCAGTTTCGTTATGAGCTCACAAGAAACATAGGATTAAACACTTTCAAACAAACATTTATTTCAACTAACTCATCTTTCACACCGCTGGATATTATAAAGGCTCGGTAGAAACTTGAGATACCGATCGAGGAAAGCAATAACTGCCAACAAGAGCTGAAACTTACGGTAGACTCAAGTTAGTTCAAAAATCGAAAGTTATTCCATTCAATCACCATATGAAAAATTCCAAGTAACATGATTCTAATGTTTTTTTTAACAATTTTTCATTTATTGAAATATTTCATTTATTTCTCATAAAAAATGAAATCTTTCGTTGAATCCTGTGTCTCGATATCAGGAAAATGACAGCGAAATTAGAAAATTCAAATTACGACATTAGGAAATTGTACGGAGTAGGATTGTAGATGCGAGATGCTGCAGGTGTTGTGTTATGACTCAATACGGAGGTCGTATTTTCCAATCTCACCGCAATGCCATCATTGTTATGTGCGGGACGTTGTTTTTTGTTTTATCCAGCTATTTTGGCGTGATTCTCCTCGTTCATGTCAACATTTCTTTCCATCAGCTATTATTTCATGACGTATACTTACATGTTATTTCTATTGATTCATCGTTAATTTTCTATTAGTTCAATGCACGATAACTGAATCATATGACTATATTTTCAAATGAATTAGATCAAATTTACTGGAATGTGAGTTTAAATTTCTTGAAACTCGACAGTGAATTGAATTTTTCTCTAAATGCTGTCATAATATTAATGATCGAAATTGATCGCGTGAAGTTATTTTGGGTAAGTCATATTCAATTTTCCCATCAATAATTCTTCAGGGAATTCAAAGGAAAAATTCTCCGAGAATGTTGGCCAACTACTTACTAGTATTATTAATGAAGACCCACTTTGACGAAATGTGACGCTAATGGCACGCAATCATGGGACCAGAGGATAAATACAATACACTCAACTTGCAAAGGAAATCCAGCGATGACGATAAATAGCAAAGGGTCTCGGTTTTACGTTAATTTTAATGAATCGAAAGCAACTGTAAATTTCACAGATACAGAAATACTTCGTCTAGTGGCAGTATAATTTGCTCAGGGTGCCGGCTGAGACCAATTTTTTCGAAGTCAACTATTGACATCTAGCAGAGAACCTGTTGGGACGAAATCTCGTCTTAGAATGAATATCCTCAACTGCAGCTAAGGCTTTAAATAGGGCAATGGAGGGAAAAAAACCGTCGCTGGTGACCGATATTAAATGACAAACCATTGATGCAAAACGGAAGGATCATATTCTTGTCATAATTCTAATAATTTACAACGTGATCAGTTTTATAGATCATCTATATTTATACAGGAATTTATTTAATGACATGGTCGTAATTTCGCGTCCTATTTAAGCATAATTTAGCACAATTAACAAGTTATTACGAGTTCATATTGTAATTTTCATAGCGTTCGCTTGTGGTTGCACCCGATCGTTCTTACTGAGGTGACCCTCGCTCTCAAAAGTCGCGAGCGTGGCTTATTTTTCATACATCAGGCCCAGGCAGCCCATGGTGAGAAAAATTTCCCCCTCGACAATATTCGTGCTGTGTTTAGTTTGTTTACTTGATTTATTCCATACCAGCGATGTTAGTGGCTATTCATATTCCTTTTCCATGATCGGTAAACGCTTTTCTCAAGCAAATAAATGAATTTCGGAGTTATATGTGAGGTACATACATTGCAGTCTGACTTACGCAAGTTGGCGACACCAAAGCTGAGCCACGTAGACTAAACAGTCCTTTATCAAAGAGATCCAATAACAGGAGAAGGTTCTGCGTTCTACCCAGCTAACATACAGCACAATATAAGTGGCCTTCCAGGCCTAGGTAGAAGAGTTCACAGTAGTTGAACATACGAGACCAAGATGTAGGCGTGATTTGGAACATCACGGGGTTGGGAGGTACGTGATTTTTAAATCTTATTCTTCCTGATAGAAGAATTGTGCTCACACTGAGGATATGAATATTGGGTGTTGGTGTTAACGTGCGATCTGTTCTATTTATCTTTCTTCATGCTTGTTAGCCTTTATATCGATTTGATCTGTTGGACGACATCGTTACTTTGCGAAATAATTAATTGAAATTTTACGATGTCTGTAATGGGCAGCTCAGACTCTAAGTTTTTATAAGGACGACAATTTCTACGATGAGCTCAATTACAGTACTTCCCTGATTCTGCTAAGATGTATGCACGTAGGGCTCCAGAGACTGTTAATAATGTAGCGCATTGATTTCACTTAACGCTTACGTTTGCACTTCGTAATATTTCACCTTTGCCTTCACGCCATTGCTAATGATCACTTAATGTGTTTTTTGGTACGCACTGTTCTTAGAACATACGTTTTTAGATCATTTATGCGTCGTCGTTATTAACCTAATTTGGTCACACCTATAACTGCGTCTATTGGCCATCCTCCGTGTCCCCTTTTCCTATCGCCTTCGCTGCTCCTCTATCCATCCTAGGGAGATTTAAATTTCTCCCTCAAGACCGGTCACTCTTTATTTTAAGAGAGACCGCAAGTCCCGAGACACCAAGGAAAAATATGCCACGCTTTTGGTCTTCGGTAATACGAGTCAGTGAGGTCCCTCAGCTTACACAGGAACAAAAAAGCAAGAAAAACTGTGTTTCAATGAAGTTGATACAAAAATCATCCATATTGGTTTTGATTTGTCCAAGCACAAAGATCGTTAGTTGGTTGTCGTTTTCGGGTATCATAACAGCCATGTCAATGGTTGAAGATAAAATTGAGAGGAAAACATGGAAATGTAGTCCAATGGCTAAATTATTCTGGATTTGATATAATTTTACATAGAAGTCAAAAAAGATAAAAACACATAGATGAAAAACGCTTTTGACAGTCTTTATTTAAATTGGTATATGAGCTCAGCCTTTTGGGATATCAGAGAATAACAGTGAAAGAATTATGCATTGGAATAAATAATTCTGTATCTAAAACTAAAAATACGACATGGCTGAAATTCGAAATTATCTATTCGTGCATACGTATCTAAATAGCACCCCGTGAGTAGCTCGGAGAACATGCCTTTACTGGAGCAAAGAAAAGTAAATGATGCTGGCACAAAGAAAAGTAAGTACCGTTGAAACTTGAAATTTGTTACAATTTTGATTTCCCAATAACTCTTAACGCAGATCGAGGACCTTAAATGATACTTAAACTATTATTATAATATGTTCGAAATGCTAATTTACTCAAAATTGTAAAAATTGAATACTTTATTTTAAAGTCACAATAAGACAAGTACGTATAAGAACAGTGGGAAATGGTTATGATAAGTGGTCATGACATCAATTTTAAAAGTTAGCGTTTCAAAAAGGCACATGACTATGCTCCAAAATAAACATTAGGAACTGAACTGCTCGCCCTTTATGTAATTACGTCGTTGATTCTGACTTTAAACTGAACAATTATTCTTGTTCGCGGAGTTCAAGTGACTCTTGAGCAGCAATGTCGACAACGACTCACGTGCGAGGGTTCGAAATAGATTACGGGCCAGATAAAGGTTCTCCATCATTATATGAAAATCTTAAAATGCTTTTGGGCTTAGATGGTAAATTTAATTACTAGAATGAGCTATTTCATAAGAAAAAATAGAAAAAGACTCGGTCCTACTAGGTGCAAATGTGAACCTACAACACTGATATTCTCCTCATACGAGAAAAAACATGGTATTTTTTTTAATGAAATGTGGGTTTAATAATTTTTTGTATTCATGTTATGAGCTTAAAGTCAGGGAAACCACATTCCACAAGGAGTAGAGTTCATCCTCAAGATCTCCGGAAATAAATTCTCGACAGAGCATATCACAGCCCAGATAAGATAAATACGGCAACACAGACGCATCTTTTTACAGCACGAAGCACTAAGGTTTAACACTTTTATACACAACGCACGGCTCACTTAGAATTTTATTACTAAGTGGCTTAAAATATCGACTTTATGATGTTCTGGAAAATAAAAGAACTTGGGTCACATGTTTAAAATATAAAAGCATGAATGGGCCATAAATTTTGATAGGAGGTGAAAATACCGGTCTACCAACTTTGACTTGTTTGACCATACATGTCCTGGTTTGATTATGCCAGTTCAAATGGGATTAAGCTTGTCCCACTTTGATCATACCTGATCTGATGCAATGGCCAGAATCTCCAGGATTCTTGCCTCGCCTCCACCTAACTGAGGTATTCGAAGCCAGCATAAAAACTGGTACCGCAATGAAGGCTGATGTGCACAAGTAGAAATTTTCGGTTGGAGAGGATCGAAGACAGCTAGGAAGTGCAGACACTTAAGGATAATCGAAGTAACATTCTAGATTCTCTACGTATTTGAGAAGTAGGCCGAATTCTAAAAATTAGCTGATTAACATAAAGTTCAGCGCCTTCGTGAATTTGAAACGGTAGCTGAACTTCGTGAAAGATAGCTTGATCACACAGTTGAGGCTGACTTGTTCTAGCCTTGAATGTAGTTCGGTACTTCTTTCGTCCGATAATGTTGAAGCTTGATGATATTGATTTCCTTAGTCAATTACTAAAGAGTTTAATTATCTCACTGATATTGACTTATATTGACACGATTGTTCAGGCGAAGAAAAGGTGTCTCAAAAAGCCAGGCATGTTCACTTCTGAACGCATTATCGTTGTATTTCATTCAGTATAGGGTTCTAGCCTAATATTTGTGAATAAATTAATATTCCAGACTTATATTATGGGATGGATTTTGCTTTACGCACACAGGTCTTTATTATTGTACTTCATTAAGAGTAATTCTGTTGGTACGACGGTTGGAAGATGATGACTCACGCTACCACGTAGTCACTCGAGACTTCTACACAGATAATAAAATCGTTAAAAAATTTAAATTTCAGCATTATGATGTCGCTATCTAACCTAATAATACCCGTTGTGTGTTTATTTATATATTTATTTATATATTTGTTTGGTGTCCGCTTCTTAATGAACATAGGATGCATATTTATTTGTTTGGAATCTGTTATGTTTTCATCTATGTTTGCGGTATCATATGGATGCCGAATTTCTAAGTGTAACATTAAAAGATGGCCTTTACGTGCATTGATATGTTTTAAATGTTATCAGGTTAGCATAGTTTAGATAATGTTGATGAAATTTTTTCACGGGTTCAAGGTTTTTTATGTTTGACATATTACCAGGATAGCTTTGTTAAGGATACGATAGTAAGATATGTTGTGTTAGAATTGGTTAAGTAATGTTGACCGAATTTTTTTCCGGGTTCTTGTGTTTTTATGTTTGACATATTATCAGGATAGCTTTGGTTAGGATAGGATAGGTTAGTATATTTTAGGATAGTATACGTTAGGTTGGCATGGGTTATTTTAGAATATGTTATGTCAGAATTTCTTGGGTAATGCTGACAGAATTTGTTTACGGGTTTACCTAGCGTATCGATAATATTCTCCGTGGAATTTCCACGGGTCTTGCTAGTCTATATGATATTCCATAGTTAGTTCCTCCCTTAGTTAGTCCGTCCGTTATGCTTTCGTCCGAGCTTGCGGTATCATGGAGACCGAATTCCTCAGTATAACAATAAAAGATGGCCTTTGCATGCATTGATATATTTGACATTTTATCAGGTTAGGTTAGGTCAAGATGGGTTAGGATAGGTTAGGTTAACATAGTTTAGGTAATGTTGATGGATTTTTTTCTCGGGTCCACCTAGCTTAACGATGACATTGTCCGTGGAATTTTCGCGGGTCCTGCTAGTTATAGAAGTACTTGGGGGAGGAGGGAGATTATTATCGTTAATGAAGCAACTAGTCCACCTAGAAGGGTAGTTCAAGATTAAACTGCACAAATTGCCTCACTAGTAGTGATAGACAACTTACTCGACTGGTAAAAAAATCACGTTTTCTTGTTTGCCTCAAATAGCCTAACTTTTCTTGGCCAAGTCAATCCTAACATATTCTATCCTATCCTTACCAATCCTGTCCTAACCTACCCTACTATAACTCAACCTATCCTAACATAAGCAGTCTTATAGTCGATTTAACACACAACGCTACCAACCCACCAACCCACCTAATTTGTCGTTTGGTGCAAGCTATCATTTCTATCCAATTTCATGTTGACGCTTCGAATTGCTCTTGAAATGCTCATCAAATTCATTTTTTAATTTCTTAATTTCACGCTGGAATGAGTAATAGGTAAAACTTGAATATTTGACGCAATTTAGGTTTATAAAAAAGGCTGCTAAGCGGGTCTTTCATCTCCAGATTGATGAAATGTTCTTTTCTGATTTGGGGCAGGTAGAAAATTTGATGAAATTTAAAATTACAGTGATCTCAAACGAGATTTTAGTGAGATACACTTTGCAGTTCAAGATAATATTCAAGGTGACAGGTTGTTCGGCTGGTTGCAGCTCAAAACTGCCCTCGTGTCCTCCTCTTCTGTTATTCCTTAATTAATTTCATCTCGCAACACTCATTCTAAATGTAGAGGAGCTCGGAAAGTTGCTCAATTTTTACATTAATACCATTGTTAAAAAGGAAATTTAGTTCACAACAGCAAGTAATTTAGGCTGAGATGATTGTTATTCCATTCAGGTACATAAATTAGTGTACACATCCAGAGCACAAAAAATTTTTTAATCTTGAGCGCTAAATTTTTAATCTTGAGTTCGTTGCAGCATAATACAATAAATCAAAAATTATTTTTCATCAGTGAACGAGCATGAGCGGCACACAACGTAACACCCTCTGTGACACTTAAGGGCCGTTTACACTAGGGGACATTTCTGCCGTGAGGCGCGACACGTGTTTACGAGGCTCACCACCGAGTCTCATATTTGTGTGTGTTTATACGAAGTTCCCTATTCTCCACGGTAGTTACGAGGCTCTTGAGTGTCGCGCATTACGAATTCGATTAGAGCGAATAGGGAACATCGAAATACACACACACACAAATCTGAGCCTCAGTAGTGAGCCTCGTATGCACGAGTGGCGCTTCACGGCCGAAATGTCCCCTAGTGTAAACGGCCCTTTAGAATTCATTTTCGCATCACTGGAGTATAAATGCTCAATTATTTTCAATCGAATTACGAGAGTAAAAGGAGAAATTCGTTGAAAAAACACGTAAATGTATTATTATATTATTTCATCGAATGTGTGCGCATTGAAAAAAAGTTCCAGTCTGATTAAACTGGGGCGAACAATTACCAACAGTAAATTTTTGTCACAATATCTACACAACTATTTATGTCACGTACAAATACAGCTTTTCCTGATTTAATTTTAACTTGAGTCAGTGTAGTATGTAACTGACGAACGTAAAACTTTTGTTACTTCATTACATCGATGGCGAGCGCGATCAAAACGAATTTAGTTTTCATTCAATCGCTTCCATGGACAGAAGTACCTGCGCTACCGACATCTGCACACTTTCAACATTAGTGCCATTTAATACTGGCGTGACATTTTTATAACACACATCGAAACACAGCACTGCATAACTACCAGTTATTCGTCGATGAATTCTCAGATTATTCGGTTATTCGTTTGAGAATGAGCTGAGAAGGTAAAAAAACACAGCAAGTGGGGAGGATTTTCATCCCGTCTCATGGTACCTGTTGATCAACTTTTGAGTTATCGTTAAACATTTCAAACGGAGGTTGAAATTTCGGATGTCTGCATCCTCAAAAGGACAATCCATCTATGGAGATGCGTTAAACAATATTTTAAGTATCAAAACCCCTCCATGAAAAATAGAATCTGTGGCTAATGCTTCAGATCGTTGAAAATACTAAACAAACAAATCCTGAGTAGTTAAAAGCTCATTAAGCATTTCAATTTCGGTCTTTTTGGCTTTCTTTCTATCTGAATGAACCTTTGAGGTTAACTCTGACAGATTCATTTTTATATCTCTGGTAAAAAATTTTGTTGCACTGCGGTTAGCGACGAAATTATTAGCACACGAACTAATTTTCGATTGTTTTTCTTCATTATTTAAGGCTTAATATTACTATGATACGAAATTTTCAATATTTTGCGCAGCATGAAGAAGAAAATATAAACTCCAGCGCCTGAAGAAGATATTACATATCACAAACAAACCGACGAAATTGCTAAAAAGACAACCTTCATTGAGTTTTAGAACTGTAGGGAGCGAAACCTTGTCACAGTATTAATGGTCTGCTAACAGTATAATACCGATTATTCATTCTGATAATTTCCAAGTATCATCAGATTTCTGCTAAGATTGGTTTTCAGTCTTTAATCTTTTACATGTTCCAATTCTCGAACGTCTTCGAAGTCGATGTTTGATTCGAACTTTTTACTCTCACCTTAGTATCTATTAATGATTCAAATCTAGATTCATCGAAGCCCTAACAAAACTTTTTATATTTTTTTTAAGCCACGTATTTAAATATATATATATGAAAATATGAGAAACCAGTGTCTTGCTAGAATGTAATTCGGGGTTCAAGCCCAAGATTTAACTTTGGCATTTCACGGTCTCATCGAGTATTGTTATGATGTTTTAATATTTGATTATTTGCCATACCTAATATATACATAATAATCTATCCTATAGTAAGAACCGCATCCGTCTGTCCGAAGCCTGCCGAAAGTGTGTGATGAGCGTACCTGTGATACAAGCTTAGGAAATAGGAGCGTGTGTCATGTGATTTGTCGAACATCACTCTCACTATAATAATAAGAGCCGCGCCCGTCCGTCCGTCTGTGTGACCCTCTCTTCTAATCAATAGTTCTGATAGCAACAAGGATAAAGCTTAGGAAATACAAGAAATTGCTCTATTGCATTATTTTTATGTGCTGATTCGATTCCCTTTCACTTGCATCATGGTATCCAGAATACGCAATCGGCTTATTTTTGCAAAATGAAATTTTCTGTGGAGCTTTCTCTGCTGAAATTCATCCTGTTGCTTTGATATTTCTAATTAATAATGCGAAAAGAAATGTTTTAAATTCGTTTGACCAGTAATTTGGCTATCACTTAGTATAAGGCCCAAGATTTTAGAACTTGAGTTATTGTTTTCGAAATTGTGATTTTCTTGAAGAGCTTCGAAGAGATAAGAGACGGCATTTCAGATTAAAATTCCGGCAAAAGAGGCCACTATGGATAGAAACATGCCAACCGTAAGAGAGAAGCAGCAAGACTTCGACAGTAAGAAAGACGCCGCAGAATATCGAATGAACAACGCAAAATGGTAAGACGAATCAATGCTGCTCGCCAACGAGAAGCTAAAGCTAAATTGACCGTTGAAAGGCGTTTGAATAATCGTTAATAAAATTTGAAATTTGATAATTGACAGATTTCAAATGACCCACAGTTATCACATCAATTAGTTAGATTGGATAGATAGTAGAATTGCAATTCACGGGCATTACAATAGTCATTATACATTTTTGACGGGCCGTGTGCACTCGGCCTCATTAACTCTCGGGAGATTTAATTTTTTTATTTCTTACGGCCTTTCTTTTATTTTGCCGTTTTTTTAATTTCGAATAACGAGGGGCGGACTACACCTTTTTCACTTCAAATTAATCCGAGTCAAATTCAATTTAATCCAAGTCAAGTTCAATTTAATCCAAGTCAAGTTCAATTTAATCCAAGTCAAATTCAAATTAACAACAAGTCAAATTTTACATATATACATAGGAATACATTTCGATTTCATGTGTGTAAATGTTGTCTTCTGTACTATCGGTTTTAAACTAATTTTACAAATGCCTTTTTCAGTATCTTATGTACCGATTTCTCTAATATAGGAGTTTAGAAGAAAAGTGTTTCTCACTGAATTTGGATTAGCTCTTCTCTCAAGTTGGATCTCTACAACCAATCAACGGACTATGAAACAAGTGAAGATGAACAAGAAAATATACGCGCAGGAGTAAGAAGAGGAGGAAAGAGAGGAAAATACAAGAAAACAAGAGAAGAAAAAGGGCAGAGTGGTAGATGCTGCATTGAAAGATGAAGATTGGAGAGCAGTGGCTACATTTTACTTGCTAATGCAGGAATGTATTTGTGTAGCAATGTACTTATATAAATTACAATCAAACGGAATCGTACATTAGTACTCAGTGAATCGCCTTTGTATAATTTTTTAAGATTAAAAATACATATCGTCCGGTAGTAATCTTTTGTATTTGCATGTATGTGATTTCATATATATGTGTGACACAGTGGATTTTCACGTATATAAATATCTATAAGTGCAAATAAATCCTTGAAACTATGGGTATGTGTAACATAAAATTACCTCTTGAACATAAATATTTGAATGTATGCTCATTGTCATCAATGCAGAATGTTAAAACAACTTTAATGAGGAGTATAATACGAAATTTTATAATTGACTTGCATCTTTTACACCACTCAAAGATCTGAATCACACTCTGCCTCCTGATACTGGATACTTACCACATTTTATGACAGCTTGTTTGCTCACCACTTGGCACAGTAGATGATGCGTCTGTGTGAAAAATTGTCTCAAATTCGCGACTGTCTACCTCATAGTTCTAGACGCAAAATAAATCAAATCTGCCCATTTTACTTCTAACATCAATCCCTCACACTCGTATCACTATATAGTTCCTATGTTCTTGTGCTCATAATTCAATCCGAGTACGCACTAACGAGAGGGTTTTCAGTAATGCGTCACATAAATTATGCTTCTCTTAGTCACCTGTATTTCAAATGCATCACCAGAATCCGACTACCGCGACAAAGATGAACTCTTTTTTTCGTGCTTTTCTCCGAATCATGTTTTCGACAATTATCATGTGTATTACGATAACCATGTATGAATAGCAATTATGGATCTAAATCATTTATCTCAACACTTAATTAACATTGGTATTACGATTACCATGTATAAATAGCAATTAAGGATCTAAATCATTTGTCTTAACACTTAATTAACATAGGTATTACGATAACCATGTATGAATAGCAATTAAAGGTCTCTGTGTTAAGGTATTTATTTAAACGCGTTTTTGCTTTTATTTTTTAATTTAAATGAGCGGAAACAAATACATTTTTCAACTAAGCGTTACGAGGATTGTGTCCTCTTAGTAACTTGTTTTCAAATGCACTGTCAAAATCAGATTAGGCACAGGAAAGGAACTCATTTTTGATGTGCTTTTCTATCAATCATTTTTTGATTCAACATTTTACACGAGTATTACGATACCAATGTGTTATTATCAGATAAGGATGTTTAATGTTAAGGTTTTTTAAAAACCAATGTATCAACATTTCATGTTATACTTTATTGGAAATAAAATATTTTTTTCATATTGCAGAAATTTTATGCATTCCTTGCTGAAAGGAAAAACGACTGTCTTGCTCATCACATCCAATAGATACATATTCAACACAAAGAAGCTCAAATTAGCAAGTAATTATGTAAATTTTTAACTCAACTTAGGGTTCAATCAATTTGAATGTGACTTGGATTAATTTGAACTTGACTTGGATTAAATTGAACATGACTTGGATTAATTTGAACATGACTTAGATTAAATTGAACTTGACTTGGATTAAATTGAACTTGACTCGGATTAATTTGAAGTGAAAAATGTGTAGTATATACATGAAATTTGAAGTACATAATTTTTTTAACGTACTTGAACCGAAAATATGCAAGGTATATTGATATCACTTGAAAATATTATATTTGGGAAGATACTCTTTGGGGACAACAACTTTAGCTTGTTTAATAAATCACCTGTCTATTTACGTGATGTACAAAAATTGTGTTATATTTTATTACTCTGTAGTAAACATTCCTAAGAAGTAGTTTTCTTTTTCCAAAAAAATTCACTGAAAACTTACATGAAAAGCAGGGACTACTGTATAAGTCGTTTGGCAAGCCTGATTCTGAAGTCAAGGATTTTTTGTTTTCCTTTATGCACTCAATTTCTCAATAATTTAACATTGTTAACATTTTCCATTAAAGCAAATATAAATAATTTTGCAACATCACTAGAACAAGTATATACTTATGAGGTTTACACTTGTAAGACACAGTCGATCAAAAAGTCAACTCAAAGAAACTAAAAATTTAGCTCCGATTGTGGTTATTCAGTTAAATCTTTAAAAATTAAACTGAAATTTTCGGGACACTACTTTTACCAGGTTGTTTTATTAAAAAATGAGAAAATTATTTATTGCTCTAAAACTATTTTCAACACCTTTTAGTAAGTGCTTAAACTTAATTTAGCGTGTTTTACTCTTTAACGATTTTAAGACCTAAAACTATAACTCTCGTTAAATCAATAATTTGATAGAGTGCAATGTCATCATGTTTTGTTCCAAAATACTAAAAAGTTGCTGATTTCGAAGTTTTAAACTTTTTTAAGCTGTCGATGTTTTTATGTTAGAGATTTACCTATAACTCACCATTCACCTATTTTATGTATTATTTGCATGGAAAGGAATCTATTACTCGTCTTTCAAAGGATGTCTGCGCAACTTTTTCTCAGTAGATAAAGTGTCGTAACATACAATTCAAAGCAACGGAATATTTGTCAAATTTCGCTCTCCGATTTCAAAATTTAATCGTAATCACGAGCCGAGAAATAAAAATGACCGAGAAATGTTTAGAGAAGTGATGTGAAAGTTCGGACTGAAGTTTTCGAATTTCGGTCGGTAAAGGGTTAGATATATCATGTCTAATAGCCGATCATCAATCCCCGTGTTCTTTCCAAAACGTTAATCTCCTGAATTATATACTTTTGAAATATCTGCGCTGAAATTGCGATAATTCCGTCATTACCATTTACCATACATCACGTACTTCGACATTCGAAAAACTTCACAGGTAGAACGATCCAGTTTGTACTGATACAAAAATATTCTTCAATAATGCTCCATTCCAATCTTTTCATTAAACTTATAAACGATGATATTTGGTAAAAACAGTAAGTAAGGATAAACGTTCAAGCAGGTCCTGTTTCATCCAATACAGAATTGGTTACTTCTTCAGACGATATCATCAACAGAAACCTGAGTAATGCATTTCTCGTGTAAGAACCTGCCATTGACTGGGTAAGAACATTGCGGTAAAGACTTTCATTCCTTAACCCATGGGAAATTAATGACTCTCTACACTAACTAGTTTTTTCATCCGGTATCACGAACAGTCTTAAAATGTGGGTCAATTTAGCACCACTCAGTGTTGGGTGGTGTTGGGCAGTATTTAAATATAGGTGTGTTTTTTTAATGTATTTTCAAATATTTATTATAATGTGTTTTTAATTTTTTATCCAACTACAATTTAGTGTATTTAAATACAATGCAAATATTTACATGTATTTAAATACTTCAATTGTTTTTGTCGATGTTCGACACTTGAAACGCGTTTGATCAATCCAGTACAACGCTTGAAACAAGTTTGAACGTCGTTGTTACTTGTAATGCAATGGCTACTTAAAATGGGGCTTTCACACGATCAGTTTTTCTCTCAGTCATACTGACACTCGAAACTCCGCGCAGCCATATTTGGGCGCGCGTGCTCTCTTTGCTCTCTATTCTGCACTCATTGACTGAAGTGGCTTGACTGCTGCTTCGCTCCTATTTGCGCGTCAGTTTTTGCCGACCTGGTGTCTAGTAAGGATGGCTTTCATAGCTCCTCCGGATCAAATGGTCTCTTCCTGGTCTCGAGAAACGACGGCTTCTTTTATTAACTATTTTCATGAGCAGCCTGCTTTGTGGAAAGTGCAAAGCAATGAATACAAGAACAAAGATGTAAGAAGAAAGTCGCTCAAATATGTTATTGAAGCAATGAAGCGACACAACATTAGTTTAAATGAGGATGGTGTGAAGAAAAAAATTAATACCCTTCGAAGCCAGTTCAGAAAAGAATTAAGAACGTTTGCTTCCAAGAAATCTGGCATGTCAGCTGATGAAGTGTACACACCGACTCTTTGGTAAGTTTTTTGTTGTTGTATGTAGTGATATATTTCCAAAATGATTTGAGTTTCGGCAAGTTGTAAATTATATTATTTTAATTTCGCAAGCAATCCATTTGGCATGCTTGTAAGTTCAGGCTACTCGCGATTCTTATCTAATAATAGCCCGTATTCAATGGTGGCGAGCATTGTCAGTGGCGTTGCGCGAGAGGTGTGCTACGTTCTCCAAAGTTATGGCGGCAGCTCACGTACCGTGCGGAGAGCGATAACAGAAAAATCGACGCGCGGTGTTCGTGCGCTGCCAGAAAGAGCGCAGTTGCTACAGAAAGAGAGGAAATGGGTGGAGCCACACGATGCCGCAGAACACCACAGACTGCTCGCCACTCTGTCGGGCTTTAACGCATAGACAAGAATCGCGAGCAGCCAGAACTTATGATAAGTGTGTAAGTTAACACATCCAGAAAGTGAAGAATATGACTTTGTGTTCCGTTACTAATCAGTTCTAATGTACGACTAGCGTGCATTGGTAATATTTCAACACTTTGACTGCGACTTGAGCCACCGGTGGCCATGGAGGGAGTTCTCAAAATGCTGCTGATCAACCAGTTGTCACAAACTCAATGTTCATAATTTCTTATTGAAAACTATATACACGATCCACTTAACGTTTGCTATTCTCAACATTACTCACTAAAACTGACTGTGAATTTAAGCTGAATATTAAACTTCAGTTTTACATATCGCAGTCAAACTGTTAATTTTAGCCTTTCTCATGATTCTTGTTTCAAAATTTAGCCTGCATCACACGAGCAGACGTGTGTGCAGTGCTCACTGTGCTCTCTTTCGTGTGCATGGACACGATGCAGGCCCTTTATGATAACACCAGAGTCAGTGAGTTGTCATGCACTCATGCTCCACGCAGCCTGCTCGGGGTCAGTTTTAGGTCTGCGCTTTTGCTGTAATGTAGTCATAACGCAAGAAAAAAAACATTCTCCATGCAGTCATCGATGCTTACGCTGTAGACGACGATAAAAGCAAGCGCGAATGCTGGATGAATCCGTGGCTTGCAAGTCGAAATCCAGGAGCAGCTATGTTACTATTCACAGAGAATTGAAAAGTGAGGACGCGGTTTCTTTTTGCAAATATGTACGCCTCAGTCCAGATCTATTCTCTCACTTTTTGCTTCTCGTGACTGCTCACATCGAGCGGCAAGACGTTACGATTAGGGAATGAATCTCACCTGGAGCTAGACTGGAGGCAACATTACTGTACCTTTCGACTGGTTGCACCTACTGCGCTCTTCAGTACTCTGCGCGGATCTTGCAGCCTAGCCTGTCCATCATCATTCCCGAGACTTGCGATGCCATTTATAAAGTGCTGAAACCGGACTACGTAAAGGTGAGTAAAGAATTGGATTGTATTGAAAATTTACTCAAACATATTATAACTATTGTTGATACAATATTTTAATACCCAGTAACATTGGCTCTGCATTTGAAAGAGATTACATAAACCAAAACGATTCCTTAACCTCAAAAATAATATGCTTTGTCCTTTTTATTACAAATAAATTGTACCAAATGCGTAAATTATTCAAAATATTTAGTACATAGAAATGCAGTGATGGTTTCTTGATTGTATTCCAATCTTGGTTAAATGCGCAGACCACTATCGCCTGCCACAGCGATCATTCTAAGAATAGAGATGGAAAATAGAGTTGCTGATTAAACAGGACATTAAATATACAGTCAAGGTGGTGCTTAAAAGAAATTGTATTTTAATTTAAAAATATATTTACCACTCATCAGCTCTCTTTACGATATTTATAGTTACTAAGAGCGTTGTGGTAAGTGATAATGGTCTGCACATTAACCGTAATCTTTTCGTCCGTTTTAAAGTGCGAAAAATAAAATATAAATGAAGCGTTCAAAGTAATGCTTGTAATATTTTAAAAATTAATGTAATAATTCCTTCATTTTTCCATTTGTTCATGAAAATATAATAGAAAAATCTCAAGGCACTAATCGTTTTTAATGACAGCTGTGGGCTTCAACACGCTTAGGGAACCTAGAAATAATGCGTCATTAATTAATTTCCAAGCAATCGTTTGGTTCATGCTATCCATTTTACCCAGCTCTTTTGCTACCACACCTCCATGAACTGCGAATTGGTCATCTGCTGAGTCAATATTCTTCAATTTATTGATTGCGATAGTCATCAGTTCTTCACGTTGGGTCAACTTTTGTTTTTTCGTTGGGATACGGACCGGCGTTGAAGTAGATGGGGTTGGAGAGATAGCAGGCATTGTGCTTGAGCAGGGAGAGGATGAGACTTCAGTAATTCCCCTTTCTTCCATTACGTCTTCAACCTCTTGTAATACCTTCAGAAATAAAATGAAAAGAGTTACCATTCGAAGTCATTACATATGTAATTAAGATTACGTGCATGAAACACAATGTTTCCTTCCACTCAAACAAAGCTAAATGATATCATTTTGTTCGGCTGATTCCAACGAACCCCAGCTAATGGAAAACTGTTGCTGACGGTTTCTACACGAAAATGGAACTTCCCTAATTGCCTTGGTGCGGTAGAGGGGAAGCACATTCTGATCCGGCCACCCCCTCAAAGTGGATCGTACTTCTACAATTACAAGGGCAGTTACAGCAGCATCTTGATGGCTTGATCGGTACTCTTTCCCTTGCGTTGATGTGGGAACAAACGGACGAGTGAGATTTGATGCTACAGTCTGGAATATGTGCACTCTGAAAGACCGACTAGAAAGAAATGATTGGAATCCCACAGGATTGTGTGCCGCCTGACAGTGAAGCTGTCCTGCCACACGTTTTCATCGGAGATGACGCTTTCTCGCTGAAACGAAATTTCTTGAAACCCTACCCATTTCGGCAACAATCTGAGGAGCAACAGATATTTTTATACCGCTTGTCGAAAGCTCGAAGAACCGTCGAAAATGCTTTCGGAATACTCAGTGATCGATTTCGAGTGCTTCTCGCTCCAATCAAATTGTCGTCTGCTAAAGTGGAGAAAATCGTTCTCGCTTGTGTTAAGATGCACAATTTCCTCATAAAAGAAAACAAGAGCGATTATGCGCCGTCATCGGACGTTGATCAAGAAAATATTGAGGCTGGACTAGTGCAGCCTGCTAGCTGGCGACGAGATGGTGAGTGACACTTGCTGAGGCTGCAGACTCACGATCGGCGGCCTACTGAAGGCACGCTGGCAGTGATAGACTGCTTTTGTGCTTACTTCAATAATGAAGGATCAGTTCATGGGCAACGACGAATGGCAGGCTCTAAATGAATTTCTCACTAAAATAAAATTGCGCTCAAATGTATTCCTTTCTTTCAAATTCAATTTAATCGCTCTACTTCTATCTTTAACTCCTGTATATAAAAATATCTGAATTAGAATTTCAGTTCGGTAACCATACACCCGAGTAACTTAATGTCTGATATGAATGATCTTAATAATATTTGTGTTTTGATTTGAATTGTAGACCTAATACGTGCAAAATTCTATATATTCATACTCATAATATGTTAAATTTCCGGGAAACTAGGAGTAATCACTATTCTTGTAATATTAATTGTGTAAAGTAATATAAAATACACGCTATTGTTTCACAGCCTATGACTAATATTTATTATACTCACATTTTCGTTGTGGCACTGAGGCAGAGGTTCATCCATACTTGACCATGATTGGCGCTGTACCTCGCCTTCCCTCAGAAATACGAGGTGATCATAACACCACAGCTTTGGGGTATGAACGTCTGTGGATCCTGCGCCAGATTTCAATGAACTTTTCAAATTTTTGAGTTCAC
>JACJUY010000253.1:202706-264840 GCA_014220935.1 Platorchestia sp. MABIK
TTTTTTTGCGTCCAGAACTAGGAGGTAGACAGTCGGGATTTGAGACAATTTTTCACACAGACGTATCATCTACTTGCAAAGTGGTGAGCTTCGGAAAGAACATAATATTCACTCTAACAAAACAAAAATTGTTATGATATTTCTCACGCCAATAGTGCTGGCGTAATGAGTTCATCGGAGTCAAAGACATGAAAAGGATTGTTGTACAATGCTAGCCGTTACATTTTCAATATAGGTGGAGCCGTACAAAAAGTTAACTAGCCAAAATAGTGTCGTCAAAATGTATTCACGAGAGTAAGAAGGTAAGAAGAGCAATTTAAGACCACAATAAGAAGATTTATGAAAATCCTGAGCTTTTGGAGCTCCACTAGATGCATTGAAAAGTGAATTCTTACTACACGCCTGGAAAGTTGAGCAAACTATTATGGAGATGAATTTCAATCATCGTCAGCGTCAAACGCTGCCGGTGATCAGTTTTCTTGGCAGTGACCGAGTTCGTCAATTCAAGTGCGTAGGTCCCATGGGCTGTTTACATATTTCCAATTGTTACGTCTCACGAATTTTAGCGATTTTTTTGGTGATTTTTATCTATTGCAAGACCTTTTATCGCTTCACTAGAGAATAATATCTATTTAAAACCACGTTCGTTAGTCTCAAATGGTTTTTGTTTGTTTTGTTGGTCGTATTTTCTGATGAATGATTTGATCCGCATTCGAAATTTTGTTTTCTATGAAAGGTTGATCTCCTACTCGCAAAGATGAATAAAATGAAATGAAGATTTGTTCTGGATTAGTGTAGTTTCACATGTGCTATCTATTTGTCTATAATGATGAAGGAACGTAGTTCCACGTAAAAACAAATCACAAATTTTTTATGTTGTTCTTCAGTTCGATGACGCATTCGCGAAGGCGCACCCACCGCTTACTTTTCTCGAGTTCTGGGAAATTTAAAGGACGCTAAGTTTCCTCTCTGCAAAGGTGTAATGCAAGTTGGAAAATCGGTATTTAAAACTGAGGAATTAATGAAATCACTTCTCAAACACATTTGGATAAGTGAAAATAAAACACATGTCATGGCATCCGTAACGCACTGGATATGAAATAAATTAACACAATTGGTATTGAAGAGCGTCCCCTAACTTGTCAGATAAACCATAGCAGCGCAGATACCACAGACAGAAAAATAAACTGAAGACTGGAATTACAATGAGGCTTTAAGGTACAGAGATGTATGAAAGTTTGGAAAACTAGGGAAATTTATGTATTTTAAACTCAAAGTATTTTAGATTCAATGAATGGTTAATATCGATGCAAAGACGGGAAAGGCGCTTGTTGCACTATCAGTTTATTCGGTTTCATCATCGGCAATGTTATTTTCCCTCCGCAAGCACAATGTTATAAACAAACAAGGATGTTTTTGTTGTAATTAGGTTGAAACTCACCATCCGTATTCTTCACTGATTTTTCAAAGGCCTTATAATTTACAACTCGGAGACAAGTAGGTTGCCCTTTGTCAAACCAGTACCCATTTGAAACACCTAGTTTTACTGGGAGAATTACAGCTAAGGTTTTCTCCCCCCAGCTGGAAAATAATCCGTCTTAATGCTGGGTCTCAAGCTGTCCGCCGTTCCACATTAATGGCGAGACACTAATACTGTACTCTTAACAATCAGGGCCACAATGAACACAAAACTTAGAGCCTTTCCTCATTGTCATCTCGCCACAGGGCGGAAATAAGTAGATTGCTTATACAGGGTTTTAATTTTCAACAGGTACAAACTTTCACACGGGTCATAGGAATTCTCAAAATGAACCCCTTTTTCAGGAATACCAAAAATTGCAAAACTCTTCAATTTTCGAGATGTTGAGCATTAAAGCTTAGAATGTCACATGCTTATTTAACAAGTACTTTACGTTTCTAACAAATGAAAATGGAAAATGAAACAAATATTGCATAAACAGGGGTGCTTTCAATCAATATCTACAATAATTATCGAAAGTGTCTGCCACCTGCTTCAATGCAGACCTGACACCTCCTCTGAAAAGACTGCTGCTCACGAGACAACATACTTTGATCTTGAGCAATATCGCCTGCTGCAGCCACTACTCTCGCAATAAGATCTATCTCAGACTCAACTGGTGTTTCGTAGATCAATGTCTTCATGTAGGTCTACAGAAAAAAGTCTAAAGAGGTTAATGCTGGAGATCTTGCAGGCCATGCCACAGGCCCATTGCATCCCATCCCCCTTTTCCCAAACGTTTCGTTGAGGTATTGGCGAGCATTTCCATCGTTATGAGCAGCAGCTCCGTCGTGCTGGAACCACGTGTTGTGGCGTAGACCTATGTAGAGGCACATCTTCTAGCAGTCCTGGCAATGTATCCTTAAGAAAAGTGAGATACGTTTGTCCATTTAGAGGGGATGGCATCAGATATGGACCAATGAGGTATTCACCGACGATACCGGCTCATACAGCCCATACATTCACATTAAACCTATGTTGATAGCGGAAGCGATGCACTTCATGTGGGTTCTCATCCTGCCAGCTGTGCAAATTGAGCGTGTTAAACAGTCCAGACCGTGTGAAAGTTGCTTCGTCTGTGAACAGAACACGCTTGAAAACCTGTTCATCATTCTCTATCTGCGTCAGGCTCCAACGTGCAAAGTTAACACTTGCGATGTGGTCATTTGGGAGCAGATCTTGCACTTGCTGGAAATGGTAAGGATGTAAATTATTGTCGCGCAGAACATTCCACACATCCACTTGGTTGGGGATTGCTAAGTCACGTGCTGCAGCTCTAGTACTTGCACGAGGCCTGTTACGGAAGTAGTGAAACACATCCTCTTCAACTACCTCACGCACTGGCCGGGGCCTGTCATAAGCTCTCCTGTTCACATTGAAAGTACCATGTTCACGTTGGCGACGGTGTGTGGCAGTAAATATTCGATGTCCATCCAGATATCTGTTTGGGAAGCTCTCTTGGTATAATTTAGCAGCCTCGCTAGCATTCCCATCCGCTGTACCATAAGTCAAGTGCATGTCAACCAGCTCTTCGTCTGACAAATGTGCCGCCATGTTACCAGAAAGACTCGTTCGTAAACACAGAGTGTTGCCAAATTGTAACTCAATATTACAGTATTTAGAATTCACCCATATCAAACTTGAAACTTTAAAACTCAATATCTCGAAAACCAAAGAGTTTCGCAATTTCTGGTTTTCATGAAAAAGGGTTTGTTTTTAGTTTTGCTATCACATGTGAAAGTTTGTACCTGTTGAAAATTAACACCCTGTATTAGGCATTTGGCCAACTAAGGAACTGGTAGCACAGATACCGGCTGAACAACAGTTCAGCCGGTATCTGTGCTACCAGTTCCTTAGTTGGCCAAATGCCTAATACAGGGTGTTAATTTTCAACAGGTACAAACTTTCTGTTCCATTGCTTTCGATTCTCATCCTCTGTGAAAAATAAACAGTTTAAAAAGAAGAAAAACGTGTAAAGCGGGGACTAGAGCGAAAATCAAAAGAAACTTTCATATAGCAGTTAAGAGTGTGAGCCTCTGCACAAACGCTCATGTCCTAAGTAGTGAGAATATTTTAACGGAAGCGCAGGCAAATGCTGTGACGGTGAAGACGCGAGTCCCTTGAGAACGAAGAGGGTCTTTTACCTGAAATATGAACTCTCGTTGATGAGCTAGTTCCTATTTCATGATTAGTGATGTTTTCAGGTCGTTGAAATATTTTTAACATTTATAAATAAATGAACTGAAACATATCTTCGGTCACTGGAACATATTCGTGGAAGGGATAAAAACTTGAAATTAGGTTCAAAACTTCCACGTTGATTTCGCCAATACCCTCATTTTCTGACAGGTCCCAGTACAGAAAAATTAATGTAATCATTTTTCGATTCACTGCAACTCTGTGCTGAGAAACTGCCACGCAAGTTCGAATTCTCAGTATGAACAGCATCATGATCTGAGAAGTGGTGAGACATTTCCCTGGCAAAGCTCTGGTCGCATCTCATTACCTCGATGATAAGACGCTCTTTTGGCTGCGCGACTCTCAAACGAACGAGCCGGCGCCGCTGGAGCGGAACACTCGCCGCTGAAGGAAGACCGTGTGTGATTATCGGATAGGCTCTGTTTCTGCGTCTTTTGGCACGACTCACATACTCTACATTATCGATGGAGAGACTGGCCAGGATGGGCAATTTCTTAATGAAAAAGGTAGGGTAATCTCCAGTTTGTTGTGTGGTAGAACTCAATAACCGTGCGATCAAAAATTCTCCGTTGGTGAGTAACAAGGACTTGAAATTTTAAACGTGATGGATAAAAATTCTTACCTTAACAGGGGCTGGGAAACGAATCGTAGAAGTTAGCAAATAACTTCCATTATGAACACAAGAAACAGAATAACAGTCTAAATTATTATGACCACAAGAAGCATACTTTTAAATTATTTTCGGTATTTATAAAAAATGTTAAACATGCTTGTCTGTTGCGATGCAGGCTTTCAAATGCTAGAACATTGATTTCTAGATGCGATCGAAGACACCAGGATTTTCACGCATCCTGGCGGAGGCTTCAACAATTCGACAGATGAGGTCTTCTTTGGAATGAATCGATTGTTCGTATACCAAACTCTTCAAATGCCTTCAGAAGTAAAAATATAGGAGCAAAATATCAAGAGAGCTTAGTAGCCATTTAAAAATTTCAAGTCCTTGTAACTCTTTAACTGAGAATTTTCGACTATAGATATGTAGTAAAAAGTGTTTACTTCAACGGTCAAACGGTACTGGGCGCCCTATGTATGTGAAATATTTCTAGGAAAAGAAAGCGTTCATAAGACTATTGAGCTGTTAGTTGTCTCATTTCGATACAAGCGTGTTCGCTATGAATTTTCAACCAATTCTAAGCTAGAAACATGGGTAACACAAATTATTTCATGTTTTACCTCAGATTTTTCTCCTCCATTGAAACCTCGTGGTGCCATTGAAACCTCGTGGTTTATTTGCCTCGCAGTGCTAATACTGTACACTGTTAGGCATTATTTTTTCTAGTGGCTTTCTTGAAGCAATGAATATGCTGGGGGTAAATAAATCTTTCAAATCTCAAAGCGTCTTGACTGTCCGCCCCTTAGAGTAGGAAAACTCCAGGCGTGCTTTCATTAAGCATCCACAGCGCAACACAGTGAAGACTGGTCATTTATTTTTCAGGTACGTTACAAGCTCAGTCTTTGTAGTTTCTTCATGTGACCTTGAATGCTACAGGCCAATGTCGCTGTCGCGAGCCCCGTCGGTGTAACTGATGACTTCGCCAGAGCGAGCTGAAGTTTTATTTTTATTTTTGTAGTGCTGATACGAGATTTGCTCCCACACTGTCCATCCTCCACGTGTAATACTTCATAAGAAGAGTAAAATACTTCATAAGAGGAGTAGAACGGTTATTTTGGAGACAGTTTACATTGAAGAAAAAATTTAAATCCTTCTCCTGTAAAGCTGTCTACATTTCAATAGTAAAGATATGCAGAATTTTTATTGCCTGCAAATTTCATTTGATTACGGATGAGAGTGAAGACACTCTCAAAAATAAAACAAGCGAAAAAATTTTAAATTCACACTCTTTGCAGAACTTTATTGACTCTAACATTACACCTTTATTTAAAGTTGAAAAGATTAGGCTTCTCAACTTTATTAAAACTGATAAATCCACACCATGAAAAATGAAAACATCACTTTCAACTTAGAGATGTTATGCATTCATAGAAAATGTATTTAAAGGAAATATTAAGAAAAATTAGCCTTCTCCCCTTTCGATTCCTCCCATTTTGTTTAGGAGAACTGTCGTACGAATTCCAACCAATGTAAAGTATTTCAAGTGCAAAAGAAATTTGTGCTGTTATTATTTCGTGTTCAGATCTCCTCTATACAGGGTGGGAAAATGGACTGAGAAACTAAGCAGAGCGGCTACCAACCACCAAACTATACATTTGTTCCTCAAGAGTGTTGTGGATGTGTCCACGAATGCTCTGTTGTACAGTCCTGTTTTGGTCACTACGCTGTGTTCTGAAACAAATTATTCTTTAAGTAAGGTTTTCTATATAAATATTGATGTACTGTAGGTTTATGATCCAATCACACCCTAACGTATTCTAAAGGTTGACAGCGTATAAGAAAATTTTACTGAGAATTTTTTGGCAGAATCTTGTAATTCATATTCACGCCGCGCCCGCACGTTTGACATTACTACTGACGAGTGACGCTCAGCTTGCACAGCATTTACCCTTTGTGGAGGATACGTTCATTCTTACTTCATCCGTTTGCATAATTTCTCAGACCATTTCACAGTGGAGTAGCCTGTGTCACATTTCACAGCCGCAATGCTTTAATAACTCCCAACAACATTTCAGGCGGAACTCATAGAGGCTTCTTCGGCCTACTTGCAGAGGACGCGCCCATTTCATTTCTGAGAGAGCTTCAAGGAATTTGCTCGGCCCCAAGTCTTGTCATACATACAAGAACGCAAGCAAGCACAAAAATATCTCTCACAGCCGGAGCTTCAAAACAGAGTTCTTTGAGATGTATTCTTAAAATCCTCAACCGCCTTCGTCCATCCAAGACGTCGGAATGACAAACAGAGCTGCGCTCTAAGATGCAGCCCGTGCGCAATACACCGAGTGCTAGGGGTAAAAATTTGGTCTCCGGAACTTCAACTAAAGTTCTTGTTTTCTCGTGTCTCACTCGACTCTTCGATAATATTTGCTTTTCTCCTGCAGAAGCGTTTATCACTCATTCATCTCATTACACTTGGTGTTGAAAGCTGGTTATGAATTTCAGCGATTGACTAAATTCATTGGGTTAAGTGAATGTAGAAGTCCATCCCTATCCCGAAATTACGTGGTTCATTTTGGTGATGGTTTTAAAAATATGAAATAATTAAATGGAATGAAGCATTCTAGCAGCACGCAAATTTCCTTCTACAAAATCATAACCACACACATAATTTATTCTAAGAAGAATAATATGCATCCAGAACTAACGTGAGTTATTCATTTGACACAACATGCATCCTATTAAATAGCGGCTCGAACATTAATCTTTTAGTTATGCATTTCAGATGCAGCTCAATGAAAAAGCATTATAAGCCGATCACATATAGCTCAGATTATAAAATCGTTGGTCAAGAATTTCCTGACGGATGAAGTAGCTGAACGAGGCGGTCTCAGTGTCTGCGTATAGGAGCGATAATGAGGAAATTAGGCTGTGCAACTAAATTTTTATTTTGCGTGAGATTACTCCCATGCTTTAAAAAATTTGCGATGTGGAAAGTTACTGAGACGATATTCAGGGCAGGAACAGGATAATGAGTAAAGCGCGAGTGAATTTAAAAATGTTTGAATCTAAGAATCTATGATTTGCCATGTAAAGTCGAAGTATTAAAACCGACTCTTTGGAAGAATAGACAGTATAATGTTTATTGGAAATGTCACTAAAAATATGCGCTGGCGTGAATGCAGCCGTTTTTGATCATCAGATCATGAACAGTTCAAAGGAATATATTTGTAAATGCGTATTTCATTCGTTATTGAATTTTTTTCTAGATTGACTTGAATTGATTTCATGTATACAGTACTCTCCCGAGCTTCTAAATTGTGACATTTCACTGTCTACTGTGAAACCTTCTAATTGAAACCTTTTCCTTCTATTTTTTTGTGTTTCTGTGGAAATAGATGCGATATTGCTACCTGCATCTTGGGAATTCTTTCAGATGAACAACGTTGAAGTCTGGACTACAAGAGCTTCGAAAAAGTTCATTTTTTCCATCATGAACTGAATCATCTTTCTGCCCTCTGTTGACAAGATGCGAAGTATGGAATTATTTTTCAAATGGATTTACCAAAACTACTCATCAGTACCATGAATAATAATACTTCTCTTTAAAATATGAGCGTATCTATAACGATCAAATAATTTGATTCCTTATTCATCATTCAATAGAATTAATTGACCGTATAATACTAAGCTTTTTTGTCGATATAATAGACATGCAAATGAAATGAATTTCTATTTTGAAGAAGAAAGGTTAAAATTAACAATCATAACATGAAAACTTAACAAAAGAGAAGTAATTTCATTCGTGCTGTGGGAGAATTTTTCAACAAATTTTTTCATTGCTAAACGTTTAACAAACGTTCATACATTTGAAAAAATTTCTGCTGAGAGGTCCTTTCAAATTTCTATGATTGAAAGTGTTGACGTATTTGTATGTCATGCAACCTCTGATTTAAACTTATTTTTTGCATTACTAACTTGCTAAATAGCCGGTAAAGACCAAGAATTTGTGCGTTTAGTTCTGGTTTCGATTTTTCAAAGGTAAGCTTTCAGATTTATTTCCTATTTTATTAGATTTATTTTTTGTCCCATTTGAGTTAAAACATCTTGAAGCATTACCAAAGCGCTTCCACATTCTTCTGTAAGTGTTGTGTTCTACAAAAGGAATGTCTCGTTTTTTTTTTGCTTTCAAAATTATTCACAACTTTTGTCTGAAATAGTTCAACACTCCTTTTTTGTAAAAGTCACTCTGCAGAACTCACTCCCAAAAAAATAACTTCTTCTTTGCCAGAACCAAATACAATTCAATTCTTTTTGTTCCAATTTTTTCTAACATGCCCAATGGTGTATTGCATTGGTGCTCATGCTGATGATGCATTAGTACTATTCTGGCGATGTCTGTAAACGAGCCTCTTGTTCATTTTAGCCTCACCCCATAACTTTCGAGCAGTTCTTTCAAACTTAGACCTTGATTGTAGTGCTTGAGAAAAATTGCATCATTGTCGCAGTGCAAGGTACTTCAGAATAGTCAACTACAAAGTAACAACCTAGCAGGCAAGACTAAATTCAATAGAGCTATTGATACAGTAGGAAGTTATATTCTGTGCTGATTTAGTAAATATTGCAATAACTTGCAGCCCATCAATGGTCTACTCTCAAACTCTGAAAAAAAATAGAAAAAGCCAACTGTTCAAAAGCTAATTCAAGCAAGAAAGGCAGAAAAATACACACGTTATTGTGATCAGAGTAAAATTCTTGTCAAGCGAATATCTTGTTTCTAAGTCCTCAAGGTATCGATAATTTATTTTACAAAAGGCAATCAGGATTAACACTCGTGCATAATAGTAAATAAGTTGTTGGAAACTACGAGCATGAGTTTGATGAACACAGTGAAGTATGACGCAATGACAAAATTTAGAATAAAACTTGTTCTATTCGATGAAAAATTAAACCCTTCAAATGAATGGAAACATGGTACAAATATGTGAAACTCACTTATAAACTTTACCCAGTATAAATGTCAACTTATTTCATGTAGTAGTTGAGCTAGAATTGAAATAAAAAGTTATTTGAGTATTTGGCAAAATGTTGAAACGTGTTTCAATTTCTATCCTTAGATTAATAAATTTAAGTCGTGTAGCATAAAAGTGTGAGAACGTAGCGCTCTTGTAAAACTTCTCATGCATTTCTGTATGTCAATTTAGTGAAGTGCAAGAATTTTTCTAAATTATACCAACAAAGAGAATCAAAGGGTCATGTGTTCAGACTTGGTGCGTTTCAACTGTTTGAATAGACTAATCAAGATAATTTAGTTTCTTCTGAAAAATTTTCATCATTACTTTATTTGAAGCTTTCTCCGTCAGCCATCTGTGGGGTGCAAAGCACCACTTCATATCATAACTGATTGAATCAATTAAGAGTAAAAAATGCATAATAAAAATAAACTGAAGCATCTTTGGGAAGAAATTTCGGACGGAATATATAATCCCCCAACATTTGCTTAACCTATTGCACTTTGAATTTACTTTTCTCTGAAAAACAGCTTGCCATCTTGGAAGGCGCTCAACCATTTGAAAGTTATAGCCCTTTCAAGTTTGAATATTTACATTACAAGTTACGTTCGGCAAAACAGCTGAGTGGGGTCTGCAAGAGAATTGCACTAATTTGGTTATGTGAGTGAGTGGAGATGGTTTGCTCGTACGGAGCCAAGGGCGGAGACTGGAGATTAATCTATTGGTTCTAACAACTGCTCCCTTAACAACAACTAACAAGAATAATTATTAACAACTGAATTACCAACTGAATTCTAACAACTGCAAGAATTCACGTAAAACACAACATCATCTGCAAAAAGTAAGACTTTCGGATTGCTTATGTGTATTGTATCATTAATGAAAATTTTAAAAAGTAATGGAGCCAAAATAGAGCCTTGGAGAATACTCACAGAAATCGGTCCAAAGTTCGATTGAGCAGAATTGCGCACTAAAAACTTGTCTCTCCATGACCCGTAGCTTTTTACCGAGTTCTAACAGCGTCACTAACACTGTAAAAATTACATTTTTTCTGTCATATCTCAGATTCCTTTTTCAAAACTAAAAATAAACAAATTGTGTTACTTTCCAAATGACACGTAAGTAAGAAATAGCTAGCGAGATGATATATTGCTATTGCGGTATTTGACTCGACCCTGCATTCAAACTGCGCTAATGTCACATTTGAATTTTTGCTCCGAAAAAAAGAGTCATCTCTTGGCTGAAACTTTTCCGGATATCTTGGAAAAAATCGTCAAGGCAGATGCAGTTCAACAGTTGGAAGCAATCGCATCATCATCAAATTTAAAAATAGGTGTTACCCAAGCACATTTTAAAACTACGAGTTGAACGCCATATGCCACACAATTTCTAAAGACTTTTGATAGCACGGATCTAAATGATTTCAAAATGCTTAAAGATGGAAGGGTTGTATTGGGTTCAGGTGGTAACACTTATTTGCAAAGGATGAACAATTTTACATCAGAAAATAAAAGTGCAGAATCAGTCTTCTCTGCATTATTCGCTGGTGATGGTGACAGTTCTGCAACAATGACAATATTGATCATCTTCTACACTCAACCAAACTCTGTCACACGAAGATATTTGATCTTCTTTTTATCAGATGGCATTGTATATTTACGGAGTGGAGAGCCTGTACAAACAAAGTATCTATTTACCAACTTGTGGAATCATACCATTCTTTGACTCATTTGTGCGTGCGCCCAGTTGGAGGATTTATGGTTATGCCATCGAGTCATTAAAATTTGAGAATTAAAACATGTAAAAATTTTTACTCTGCATAGTATCTCTCTAGTGGGACTTCGTGTGAAGTTCTAACGAAACACTCTCATAAAAAACAAAAGTAAAATATTATTCCAATAAAATCATATGAATGATTACCTATGAAAAATAATTTTCTACTAGACTTACTATTCTGCCTTCTCATTTTCTTAATAAAATTTCCTCTGCCTATCATGTTGAATCTTAAAATCCTAATTTAAAGTTTCAAGTATATTTGTCAATGATGATGACATGGTATGTGTGAGAGCATTAGTTTCTAAGGAATAAACGAAAAATATCAGTCATTATTATTGGAAAAAAAAATTTTGCTTGAAATTGCAATTCATTTAGTGTAAACGGGTGAACATTCCGGTTAAATCAGGTGAGCATTCTGACCCCGCATTCGTTGTTCATCGTTCAACTTTCTGCGAGAAAATTGCTAAGTTTCAATTGTGTATCCTTTCGCACGCGTTCGCAACGTTTCTCATGCAAGCATTCAAAAGTAAATTATGACCTGTTGTGTTGATAGCTAACCTCAATTTTTGTCGAATGTTTTTATTCGAATATTCTTGTGCAAGGTCTACTTACGCCTGGGTTCATGTCCACTATCCCGAGATGGGATCCCAGCCTCCATGTGAGAGCAAAAATACGATCAATTCGAGGGGAAAATAAAATAGCACTGTCGAGTAAAAAATGTTCTTTACAGACTTGGGGACAGCAACACGTTATTTGACACAAGACCTACAACTAATAAATGCTAATAAGAAATGAGGTACCACGTACAATTAACGTAAGCAAACATTAGAGATCATCCTGTATAAAAAATGCAAACAAATAGAAAGATTATCCGATCCCTAATTTCAAAATGATTGACATGTTCCCTGCTAAACTTAGAAATGATAATGCAATGCTTTTGTTTTGTATGATCACATGAGATGAAAGTTTAGGAGACTCAAAGATGGATGATCATTTCATCGTTTAGGAATCGTTCACCATTGCGGATGAATTTATTATGAGTGTCTTAAAGGAAACTGGTGTCAGTGCTGGTGACATCACGCTCCATTCATTTCATACACAATGACAATTCAGTAAGTGTCTATGATTGTTCAACGCATACCGAGTCATAAATATGTCTCAAAGTATTCACTATTATTATTCAGGTTCAGGATGGGAAGAAATTGTGATGAATCAAGAGCAAATAAATTGGTTACTTCTACATGCTTTTCAAAATAAATTTCTACATCCGTGAAGCAGGCAACATTCAAACATGAAAAAACGGGGGTAATGATAAGCTCTCAAAGTCTTGTGACTGGGAGGATCAGAGTTACTTAGTTATTCGAAAAATTGCCTCCGTCACCCCGATTACTTCCTATATTTACATGGCTGCGTGCATTAAAAAGCACGGTCCAGCAAGGGGGTACAGCACGCAAAACTTTCTAAATTAGGGCAAAATGTACAACCGATAAATTGTATATTAGGGATACTTAGCATTAACGTCTAATAATCCGTAAGTACCATCACTAAAAATAAAAGTTTTGTAGTCATATATTTATTTCTACCAGCAAATAGATCTCATGAATGTTTCGTCAGTATCAAAGAAGACGTACTCGCAAGGGGAAAAAAGAACCAAACAAAGGCTTCCGGACCCCGCCGTTCAGCATACTGTCAGGAGTTACTATGCATGGAACTTGCGGGCCAAGCCTGACGGAACTTACTGGGATAAAGTCAAAACTGAAACTTAAGAATCAACAGGCTAGCCTTGCAGTTGAAACTTATTCTTGCAAATAAGTCTCATGAAAATCTTATGACCATAAATGTAAGAACAAATTTATCTGTGATGAATCATCAAATGTAAAAATTTCAAATACGTGTTTTTGTAATAATTGACACACCACGAACTAGAACTTTTCGTCAAGCCCGACGCATTTTTTCTGTGCGACTACGTTTCATTAGGAGATCCACATAGTTAACTAATATCATAGTTCAAACAAATCTCAAGTCTCAGTGTGAAGAACTTAATAGAAGTCAGATTTATGTCTGTAATAAAGAATCGCATCCTCAAGAATTTCAAATGAATGCATTGTGCTGATTAAGTTTTCGGTTCACTTGATCGCTCAAGCTTCCATGAACTCTGTAGTGTTCCAAGTGACGAGTCTTTAGGATTTCGGTATACTTTTTGCAACAATATTAATACTGCAAAACGAGGAGGGTGGTATCACCCTTCGAGGGGTAAACAAAAAGAACCGAAATATTCTGTTGCGATTTCAAATTTTAAACAAATAAGCCTACGTACCAAAATATTGAAAAACAAATTTTGTTCAAACTTTGCAAGCGTTATGAACATCAGTCATTAAGTTAAATATGAATTTATGTGCACTTGTGTTGTGCGAAAGATTGCTTTTGCCGTGTGATATACACACACCCGAATACAATCGAAGATGTGCTTGCTGCTGTCTAAACAACACCTACACAGGCAGCCGGAATGCTGGCGCTACTGGTCGACAATGGCCGAAATCAAAGGCCACTGTGAAATGTTTTTTTTTATTTCGACATAAATATTAGCAATAGTGAAGCGAAATGAAAATAAAGAGTTTCGTGAGTTTCTTCATTATTGTTGTAAGTAGATTTACTAAACGAGATTTGCTAGCTTGATTCGAGTAGAAAAAGGTCCTGCACGGCTTTAGGCGTTGCAGTCCGCCGTAATTTGTATGTACACTACTACGATCAGCTGAGAAAAATATGTGGGCAGTGAACAATCGTTCCATAAATAGAAATATGGAGAGAGACTAATAAAGAAGATCCACAACTCTAAAATAGGCTTACAATTTGAGAATATTTGAGCGATTGGTGTCATATTAAAATGACAATGTGAATGCTTTTTCTGCACGGTCGCTCTGTTGCACCATTTAATCAACAAATGTATTGATTTTCTCCGTTGTGCCTTCAAAAGTAAGCTCCATTGACAAAGGCTTTCTTAATCACCACTGTACAAACATCTTCAACGATGTTATTTATTGAATACACAGATTCTCTTACATAGAAAACATGATCCTTATTCTAATTTCTTGAAATATCGTCAATTTGCCAGACTACAGGCACGTACTATACTGGAAACGTCATCGTAAAAAGACGAGAAAGTAAGCTGTCTATCGGAAACATGTATACGTTTGCAGGAAAATGAACATGGCATAGTTTAAAACTTCATCCATGTAAAAGCCTTTCATTTATTTACCTGGAAGTTCACTGGTGCACAAAAGCTCATGACGGGAGGTGTGTGTACGCACAACCCCTTTGTTACGTAACACGGATCAATGCAAACGTCCTCAATGAATTCTCAAACGTTGAATTTTCCTCAAAAAAAAATAAATGAGAGAATTTTGAATAACCACGCAAGCATAATTAAACTAGGATATAAAGCAAGCATTACATGTTACAATTCATAGGAACAATTCAACAGTTCGCTTGAGCAGAAAACCATCATAAAATTTCATAGAGCGGAAGAAATGGTTTTCCAGTTTAGTGTTTAATGCGTTTTGACACACCATACAGCTGCAATGTAACAAGGATTGGTAATGACTAAGGGAAAATTTTAAATTCGCATTTTTACGTTTCTAAACTGTCATAGAATATAAAATTATCTCTGCCACGTTCAACAGTGCTACTAACTGCTTTTTAATCGTCAAAATTTAAAGAGAAATTAACGAAGGAAGAACCACATGAATAACGTAGGGCGAATTGCAATGCTCATCAGCGACACTTCAAGAGTTTTCAAGTTGTGTTGTGCGATACGCAGCGTAAAGGAACGATATTAAAATACTGCAGATCACTTATGGCACAGAGACCTAAATTCCTTCTGATTTAGCAATGGCAAACACCGACCTAAAATATACATCACTTATCATAGTCATCACGATGAACTTAAAGTCAATGACCATTACTTTGAGTTTTAGTTTAATTTTACTACATATGTACACCTGACGACATGAGTGTTTGTTTCATTTCATTGAGCATTGTTGACAAAAGATTCAACTGTTCGGTTGTATCACTTCAGGAACCACGTAGTTTCAGTGCACTATGCTGCGTGCTGACCGACATCGCCTGTAGGCTCCGTAAAAATCCCTGGACGAGTATTTCCATCTATTGAAATGTCCTTCATAATTGTAGTGACCGATTTTCAGATGTAATTTCAGTTTCATGGTGTAATTTCTGCGAAACTCGGTTCTTTACACTAGATTGTGTTCGGGCTTTTTAGCGTGAGCCTCAACTTGACAGTTTCGTTCTCAGCTGATGCGGCGGCTGTCAATTCATCTTGAACTCAGCTCTCCTTGAAGATTGTGCAACGACTTTTGATCATTTTACTAAATGAAACAAAGTTATAACGTGAATTTGCGAATGTATACAATGTTTATTCGGTGCACAATTGCAATTTCTGCACCAACAAATCTTGTGCATCAAATGAGAGCATAAAAGAACTTGGTGTTTGGTTGATGGGTTGACCGCAAGGTTGTCTGGATAATCGTCTGCCTTCTGATTGCGTAAAATTCCCTGAGAAGTCAGAATTTGAAATGCTCAAATGTTATTTTCATTGAAAAAATCGTTTTGTCTCTCGGGAATGACGTCCACGAGCTTCCAAACTTCATTACTGTAGAGAAATTACATGACCGCTGAGAGAAAAGACACAATTAACTAACTACTGAAATAATTCATTGATATAAAAAGTATGTAACCATGCTCAGCAGACGAGGTTTAACGCAGAAATTTTCTAAAATGTATGTTAGAAATTCTGTATCAACTATTTTCAATTCTGATAGAAAGACGCTTCACTTTTGTGCTGTAAATTAAGCAAGCTAAGAAATAACAGAATCGCTACACATCACAAAAGACCATTCGCATAGAACGTAATTTGAACAACAAGATAAGCTCCCCGGACAAAAAAATAGTCCCCTCCTATATTTCAAGCTCCAGTCATTTGCTACATTCATCAATCGCTATACAATGGACATAATATATCCATATTATGGAGCAGAGTGGCTCTTAATCGGCCGATGTTAACTCCTGCCCACAACACCGCTCGTTTAAACTGGATCGAAGCACATGCATATTGGACTGTAGAGAAGTAGGGAAGTGTCATGTGGTCAGATGAATCACTATTCTGATTCTATAGCAACGTAGTCTGCCGTCGAGTAAATAGAAGACCTCATGAAGCCTTCAAAGAGGAGCCTGCATGCAAGGGGCGGTAGGAGGAGGAAGGTTTGTCTTCTTCTGGGGCTGTTTCAGCTACGCTGAAGTGGGTCCTTTCGTTGAGGTATCCGTCACACTCAACCAGTGTGACTGTATTGAGCTGCTAGATAATCAGGTTTTCCCATTTCCACATTATCTACTTGCTACTGAGCTTATCTTTGAGAATAACAAATGGACTAAAAGCACCGGACTAAAACTGTCATGAATTGCCATGAGGGCCATTCAGGGTATGCCATACATTTAGATAGGTCAGTTTAAATCTCAGACATGAAGCGAATAGAAAAATTATGAGCTCATCTAGAACTAGAACATAAAGTTAGACGTCGAGAAATTCGTTCAAGAACTGTGGCCGCAGTACTTGGACGAGATCAGTTGAAGCAAGAGGGGTTTTTAATGGACCAGAAGAATATGACACTAATAGACTCAATTCCACGTGGAATTGTTGCTATTATTCACACTCGTGTGGAGGTCGTACGTCGTATTAGTAGTAGATAGGTGCCTAATTTTTTATCCGGTGAGCTTGTAAACATGTACCAAGGGTGAGAAATGATTTAGATTCTTCGCCACTTATTTTAGCTTAAATTTTTCCCAGAAAGTTTCAACTGAAATGCAAAAATCAACAGCTTCCCGTAGACATCATAGCATGGCTCTATATAAATGTATTTTTAAAGAGCCTGAATTTTGAGTGAAAAACAGGCATCACAAAATGTTTTTGCAGACTTGTGCTGCAAAAATACAGAAGACAATGTTAAAAATATTAGCAATGGACACTTTATCTACTCGAACGCTTTTCTGATCACTGTTTAAAACTGTTTTCACCGCAGTGGTGCTTGATTCGATAGAAGTTACTTCTACTTGGAAATTTATTTTCAAAAGGAAAGCCACCACTGCCCAACAAGAAGGTAGAGCTGTTCAAGCAAAATCTATCCATAGAGAATTGCAATTACAAAACTGTAAGGAAAATTGCTTTGGCTCTAGTTGGATATTTCACTAAAAATCGTAAGCTGTAACACAGTTTTACCACATTTAGTTTGTTGTAAAAATTAATTCAAAGCTGTCGTCAGTATAAACTAAATTCTTGATTTCCCTGTCATGAAAGTTGATGTTTTTTCTGATTTTTCTTGACTTTTTCTCTTTAAAATCTTAAGCAGGATTAATGTTTTTTGGTAGCTTGAATAAAACACACACAAATAAATATTCAGTATAGTAGTAAATTGAACTCTATCCCTCGGAATGAACCTCTTTCTATTCTTTTTTAATAGTTTGGATGATGTGAATGGGGTAACGAAACAAGAGAATATCGAAAAGGAAAATTCCTTTGTGGTCTCAACAGTGAATCAGAGCAGCGGCGGGCAACTGATAAGCTGCAACTCTGCGCTGGTGTAGGTGACTCCAACGAGCAGCCCTGGTCACCTGTACGCTCACTCACGTCGTAACACCGTTTGAAACTATAATACTCTGCACTGCAACATCATGCTAGTATTAATTGCTATCAAATCCTGTGCTTCGACATCATGCTACAACAACAAGTGACGTATTAATGAACCGCGCTACAACTCTCTGTTATCTCACTTCCCTTTTCATTTCGCACTTCATCTTTAAACAATACTAAACGTGAACCATAGTGTTCTATCGCCCGTCCCAATTCTATCCAACCCTCAAAACTCACTGTACAAATTTCTTGAATTTTTTCTGCCGAATATAGGTAGCTTGGTTTCCTTTCTGTTTAACTAAAAGACTCTCGAGGAGATTTTTCAATTTTAGAAACATGGGTTTATGGCTGTGCAGTAAATGTTTTTCATCTGCTTGTAATATTTTAGAGAAGTGAAAATGAACTACCTCAAATTAAACAGCCCTTCTAAAATTCTAAGTGTCTTAAAAAGTTGCAGGCTGGTAAGGGGTTTTTAGAGCGCGTCGATTTCGAGCTTGTTCGCTCTATTTATTTCTCCTCGACCCCAGTGAACTGGTGACTTTGAACCATAGTTTAGCTCACCGCTCTTGATGTGACGACAGAATGCACGAGCTCGTCTCACTGAAATAACACCAAATAAAATCCTTAATGCACATGTTGGTGCCCTGGCTCTCTCCCTCTAAAAAACATTAGTCTGCAGTTAGCTGGAGTGCGTTGGACCCAGGGCTCTCCATCCTGGTGTAGGAGCTCTGAGAGCTGCACGAGCGCTCGGGCAGCATCGAGGAGGTGGACGCCTTGTGCAGGGACGCGTCGAGCCACAGTCATACGAGGTGACCCAACGTCCCTCATCTGTGGAAGTGCCACGACCCCATCGTGCCGACGCACCGACCTGCCAACAGCCACGAAATGGCGGCACTCAGTTAGCTTTGTCGTAGTGTACGAAATGGCAGCACTCACTGCGCTCTGTCATAGTGCACGAAATGGATGCACTCAGTTAGCTTTGTCGTAGGGTACGAAATGGCTGCTCTCAATAAGCCTTGTCATTGTGCAGGAAATGGCGGCACTCAATGAGCCTTGTCATAGTGCACTCTTGGTGTGATGTAAGCTTAATGCTAGGGAGTCATAAAAGCGTGGAAAATAGTTACTATCAATCAGCTTCAGTGCAATTAGGTAAATAAGAATTCAGACATGAAAATAGAATTCGCAATTAGCAATCTCACACATCGACTTTTTAATTATCTTCATTTAAGATGCAGCAGTGATATTAGCTCTGAAATTCGTTACTTTCAAAAAGGTTATAATCCAACGCAAGACTGCATTTACAACAGCTTAATATACGACAGTCGTGTGAAAGCAAACATTCATAGCACTATTAGGTGACCTGAATATGTTCTAAATTCATTTCAGTGTCCATTCGTTCAGCCTGATGTACTTTTGATTAGGTTTTGGGATGCTATAAAACATAAAGGATAAAATTACAGCAATGAGCTGCTTTACGAGAGAATATGTGTATTTTGAAGACAACAGTATCTGACAACAAATTTTGTTGCAGATAAAGCTAAGAAATAACGATGCAATCCAAAAATGTACTCCGTTCTTAGAAACTCTTGAATTCCTCAGCGATGAAAACTCTCCAACATCACTACAACCCAGTATCAAGTGAAACTTAATTTTTCCGTGTGTAAGACTAAATTTGGAATTCTTACACCTAACGCAATTTCATAACTCTAACCGCCGAAACCCTGGCACCTAGGTACTCCAAAGAGATTGAACGGAAAGCCTTATCATTGCGTCTAAGATGTACGCACTCTATGTACCTGTTTCCGTTGTAATTTGGACTTGCCTTACTTTCACCATTCTTGGTCAGCACCTGTATAAACCTCTCGCTATTTATATTCCCTTTCCGCTGTATTTTATTATGCTCAAGCGTAACTTCATGTATCTCTCAACTGAAACTCTTTTCTACAACTCAGACCTCCGAAAACAGACCCTATTTCTCATCTTCAGACTGCGTCAACGAACTTTAGATCTCCAACGTCATGAATGATTTTCAATAAATTTTCTCATTTTCTACCAAATCAACTCTTCATTTTCTCTAAAATTGCGCGCTTCACTTACTAGAACGTGCTTATTTTAGAAGAATCAAACTCCGTTCAGACCTTCCGTCGACACATCAAATTTTCGCACTAGTGAAAAACTTTCCACTCGATCATTACGTTTACTATTTCCGGGTAATTTACCGTGATTAGTGATATAAGTCTTTAGTCATTTCTGGAATTGAATGTTCTCATCTAACCCATATTAACAATAATATTATTATTGTTGTAAAAGTAAGCATTGAATCTTGAGCGAATCCAATCATTGGTCAGTCTAGTGTTCGACTAGGAAGTGAATTAGGTTAAACATAATTGTACAACTTATGATGGCGTTGATGATCAGATGCCCTAGAAGTTACTGAACTTATTCGTGCCCACAAGTTGCTATTCTTAAATGTGTTCATTGTAATAGCTTCAAGAAACAATCTACATATGTTTTTCTTGCAGGGAATAAATTGTTTAAAATTATTTATAATGTCGCCCAAACTAAATCTAAGTAACCTGTAATAAGTAACCTGTAATCTAAGTAACCTGTAATCCTGTTAATCTTAAGACACTGATTCATTCACGCAATCTCTTCTTGATTTCGTTTAAATAACATCAGGAAACTCGAAATATTGAAACAAAACCTCGTTGTTGTCAGTTCTATTACTCCCGCTGACCACGCTATAAGCCACGCACACATTTCAAATTATGATACCGTTGCGTGTTCCAAGCGTGTTCTTGAAAATCATCTTGTAATGTACGGACACCCTTTTGTTATATACAGAGCCAAGCCTGAACCTCAATCTTCATCATAAATTGGCCAAAAAATATTTTTCAGAACCATCACGCTTTCGGCCCACAAACTTTAGGAGGAACCGAGCTTAGGATCAAATTAACAGCGTTTATCAGCTCATCAAAAATCAACCCCACTGGTGCCTCAGTGCTCACATGGTATTTCAAGACTTCATTCTTAATTACATTCCTTTCAATTTTCAAACATAATCAGAACGTAGAATTCAATGATTTATTCTAGCCTCAGCCATTATTCCCTAAAAAAAAATTATTTTCCCCATTCAAGAATGCCTAAAATATTTTCAGTCTACTGAATAAAAGCTCCAAAATAAAACCAAAATAAAATTGATGCCCAGAATAAAATTAATAACATCTGCTTTTGATGCTTCAATTCTAGTCACCATCTTCAGTGAAGGTTGCAAGACACAATCTGTCGAGTTTGTTGCTCAGTGTTGAGTCCGGAACTTCTTTGCGCGAGACTGTGGCGAGGGGCACCAATACATCTGCGGGGTGCAAGATAGGGTTATTTCACTAAAGTACATCGAGGATTTGCTCCGAAAAACACACATTTGAAAGCATTAGTTGGAGATACATAACTCCGAAGATACTCAAAGTATACAATTTACAACAGTAAACACAAGTCAAGGAAAAATTTGCAATATATATCGTGCATGCAGATTCCAGAGAAATCCATCGTGAAAAATGTACTTAAGCGCTTCAAACAAGTCAGTTTCATGTTTAATCCCAGCATATTCATTTATAATTACAGTTCTATGGCTATTTCTGCACGTTTAAACTAAGTCTTCTCAAGATTTTAGCGGAAGCTTTGTTCATTCTTCTTCAGTGAAAACCTTCAATTCGTTAAGGTTGAGTGGTCGTCTTCTGGATCGGGCTTTGAGTTATCTCTATGAATTTTTTATCTGATTTCAAACAGATTACTGACTAGACCATGTCAATACTAATACTGTTGCTTTGGAGCCATTCACAAATAACCTTGGTGGCACTTTGAGGATCATTGTACTGTTAAAACAGTCAATCTGATCCAAGATTCAATTTCTCAGCACATTTGCGCACACTCTCGCATAAAGTCTTACGATATTTAACATTTTCAATAGTTTCTTCAAGTTTTTTAATTTTCCAGCACCATTCAATGCACAGCAACCGAATACCACTCTGCTTTTGTCCCATGTCTCAGAGTTGGGACGATGTTCATCTGGGGGTGGGCGTTTCCATTTTCTCAGCATACATCAGTAACATTATGCTTCCATGAAACGACAAAATTGGCTTAAAAAACACCATCGTGCTCTGAATTTGCATCTACTACATATCTGCAATTTTTATTTTAAATGGAGTTTCTTCAGTGATGAGCTTTTGTGAGGCAATCGCAATTTTTTTGAGTTCTTTCCTTAACGAATTGTACTTTTATCATGTATGTGCTCCCCAAGAACAAAAATCTTATTTAAATTCATTTCTTGTCCCAAAAGAATTCATTTTTAACCTTACGCAACATGTTTCGTGAACTTTTCGAAAATCTTTCAGGGTGCACCACATCTTGACGTAAAATTCATAGTTCCAGTTATGTTCCCTTCGGTCATAATGTAGCTTACAGTGCTTGGAGGGACATTTATACTCTTACTCATATCCCTGTAGTTTATTTTGGCATCACTCGTAAATAACACGAGCTTCCCCTACTTTTGTTAACTTTTCTACCTCAGCATCTTGTTATTGCTCTTATTTATGCTTCTCCTGTAAACCTAACGCTAAAATCTGTTAAAAACCTTACATCACACCATTTAGATTTTTCCTGTAATTTCAAATATATTTAGCTGTCGAAATTAACAGAAATCGCATGTTCAAAATTCGTCTTAGACAAAGTCCTAATACTTTTTCACTATATACATTTTGCATTAGCCCATAAATTTTTATTTTAAGAAATATTATATTTTCGATAGTCGGTGATGTGTTCCGTCATCGCATCCCAGAAAATATTTGAATGGTTGTTTCATGAGGAGCGTATATAAATTAGGATCCACTTTAACCAGAGCATCGAAATTTGCATAAAAAATGATCACCAAAGCGAAGATAGTAAAATTGTTATTCTCATACAATAGAATGTGCCTACATTTTTATCAAGTTAAGAAATGTCGATGAATCAAGAAAGATTTCAAATTACAAGTCACACAAATCTATAGAATTCGTGTCTACTTTGGTAGAACAGTTTCTTGTTTTTTAGTTACAGAAGAGCAGATACCATTGTTACACAGAGGAATTCCAAGTCGCTATCATTCTCGATACACTTAGCCAAAATAGCTTTAATGCCATAACCAAAGCTTCCAATCAACCACTCCTAACAATATTTAACTACGATTGAACGGTAGTCACAGATTTTCCGAGCTTATGTCGTGTTGCGGACAAACACGAAAACATGCTTGAAAACATTAACTATTTATGAATAAAATCATACTTCTTCAATAAAATGTTAGTTCTATCGGACTTTAGCAGCCTAATATTATTCACGTGTAGAACTAGAACAAGAGGTGAAAGTACCATCAACTTCGGTGGCCTGGTCGAGCATGTGGCCCTCCAAGTCGTCAGGATACAGCGCCGCCCGCCGCTTGATGTCCTCCACGAAGCTGTTGATGAGCGCGTCCATCATCACAGCCTGAGAAACCACAGATGAGTTCAGAAGCTCCACATCACCAACGTATTTGTCAATATTACTGATATTTTGCATTTTTAATATTACTGACATTTCTACCAGGCCCTAACATTGCCAAGTTATTTCGTTTTGAGTTTCATAATTACTGAGTCCTTCAGCGTTTGTATGCTCTCCTAATTCTTTATTATAAATTGCATTAGTTCACTGTCCCAGACAGAATCAATGAGCTATGTTGAAAAATCAATTCCTATTTCAACTTACATTCAACCCTCCCAAAGCAAAATCATTGATTGCTATTTCTCAGAAAAAATATTGCTATATCAGTAAGGAATGGACCTGTGAAACAAATATTGAAAATTATGTTCGAATCATAAAATTCTTGAAAAAATTAGATAACTTGATTACGTCACGCTTACTGAATAAATTCTTAACATCATTAGTTATTAGAGCCGGATTCGGACCACACAACTCATTAAACAAAATATGATCCTATGCATTTACGCTCTAAAAATCATGGCCATTGAAGGAAATATTACACGTCTGTCTATATTGGAGTAGTATTTCAAAATTGAAAATTGAAATAACTTCTGCAGAGCGGACTCTGCGTCACAAGCGAAATCAGAATTTCTGGCAGTAACTTGCCTGCTTGGAGAATATTTGGAGCACTTTGGAGTATCGTCTGGCGCCTTCCACCACGGCGAACTGGAGGAAGAGGCAAGGCATCGAGTCGCTGCTCCAGTCGTTACTTGGCTGCGCGAACTCCCACGAAAGCTCGTCGTATCGCAACGATAATAGCACGATCTGAATACAGTTAAAGTTGTGAGTACCGCACCATAACCTGTAATGTCGTAACCATAACGCCACGATCTGCCAGTACAAATTTTGAATTTTCATTCAATGATGTTTCCACTATTATGCGCTGTACATTCTATACATGCTTACATTTTTGTATAAGAAATTTTATGATTTGGTGTACTTGAAAGCTCGTAAAATAACTCTTAGAATCTATTAAGGGCTTGTGTTTTATTCAGTTAAAACGAGACGCTAAAAACAACGTTCAAAAATGCATGGAGGTAAATACTTCCTTTAAGTAATAGTGAGTTGAGAAAGTGATCATTTAACAAACACAACTACAACGAATGTGTTTTGGTGAAAACATTACTCGAGAATTTAACTGAACGATTTTACAAATAAATTGGTTTTGAATATTCATTATGGTAAGTTGAAGTAAGAGGATCACAAGCAAAAACTGTAAAGATAACTAATAAACTTGACTCGATTTTTTATCAAACAATATTGAAAAAATCCTGCTCTGAAAGTTCAGTGTCCCGTATGTTGGAAAGAGCGGCAAACGCTGACTGTTAACGCTGAATATAATCTTCAGTGTATGCAGGAAACTGTTCCCTAAATCAGTGAGCTGTTTTGTTTTATTCGCTAAGAAAAGCCTTGAACCAGACATTCTAAGCCCGTATTTTTCAATGTACGACACAAGTAGTCGAATCCGAAAGCTAATACAACACGTCACTAAAAAATTAAGATAGTCTTACGGGAAAAAAGAAAAACCACTCCGAATTATTAAAGTAGTGAATACCGATTTAGAATTCAACAATGATATCAAAATGTTCACTCACATTCTCTGTGCCCAGGAAAAAAAGCTATTGTTGGCAGCCGAGAGAGCGTTGTTGTTAGCCGTGTACACATTGCCAGTCAATAAGTGAAGACTTACAACTCACATGCATTGTCAGACTTGCACACAACGCACAAGACACACAACACAAAGCGAGTAACACCCACCGAGTTGTTGGGGTCGACGACGGTAACACCGGAGCCGTTGATGGCGACCAACACCGGCAGGTCGGGCCTCGGCAGCCAGAGCGTCGTGCCGCGCCGTGGCACCTCGATTTGGCCGTGGAAAAATGCGCTCCTACAAGAATAGGGATTGTTAGTTGGCGTCATTAAGAAACATTAGAAAGGCACCTGAAACACGTTCTATACATCGTGGCCATGTACATACTGTAGATGAGATTAAAAATGCAGTTTTCGTAAGCTATTTTCTTGATGTGCAATAATTGTCATGAAGTTCTCTTCTAATTACGAAACTAAGCGAAAAATTTGAAAGCGAAGAAAATGCCTATAAAATTAGTCATTTTATTACAAAAAATCGAATACTTTTCGGAGACCAGCTCCCACATCAGTTCTGTGAAATACAACGGATGATCAATACTACGTCAGCATAATACTACGATCGAAAATAAATTCCAGGCAACACATCAAAATGAAAAAACCAAAACAAAGACAAGTGTGAATTAACTAAAAAAATTGAGCATGAACATGTATATCTGAACTGAAATAAATGTCTAGAAACCCAGGTCTTATTTTATGTGAATGAAGCAATGCATATTGCATCTTCGAATAATGAAGACACCTCAGTGTGGAACAAAAATATGCCCTTAAATTCTCCTTCCATCTATTTTTTACTAACGTAAAAGCGTCGTGGAAGGCAATCATTTACCATCCAAATAGGAAGCACATCATGAACGATTTAGTGTTCTGCTGATGTTATTCTAAACTTCACTGTTGATTTGGCTCCTCGCAATTATAAAATATCGCAATTGTAGTCATTGTCAGTGTTTATGGCAACAAAAATCTTATAAGTATTGTCAAACAAGTAGATATCAAGCAACTATTTGCCGAATCATTCGAATCATTTTTCCCGTTTGCGTCCCTAGTTAGTTTGCAATGTAACTAAAAAACTAGTTTTCAGATAGTGATCGTTGAATCTAAATTCACGTCTGAGAATTGAATTGAAAATTTATTGGCCACGTGCCAGACTCGTGTTAGATATTTTTGATATAGCTGGTAAGTAGAATGTATCACCTGAAAGAAGTTTCGTTACGCGAAACGACAACAGTTATTACATCACTGGAACCACAAACAAACAGAATGACCGGAACTTCGTTGAACAAACGTTAACATCAGATTGGGACCGTTGAAATGGTCACTTTTCATTCAATAACTGTGCAGCCAACTATTTTTCGCGAAACAGTTCCAAGGACTTGAAATTTTTACGTTGCCATCAAGGTATTATACCCCTATGTTTCTATTTCTGGGGACATTAAAAGAGTTTAGTGTACGAAATACCGATTCGTTCCGGAGATGACATCATCAGTGAAATTTTTGAAGGATCCGAGAGAATTCGCGCAACCCTTGGAGTCTTCGATCGCATCCGGCAATCATTGCACAAGCGTTAGAACGCCTGCATTGCATCAGATGGGGGTCATGCTGAACGTCATTTGTTAATACCTAACCTAATGTGAAAATCTGTTTCTGGTAGTTCTAAAAATTGATGTTGGTATTCTGTTGCTTCTGTTCATAATAAATTTTGTTTTTGCAACGTTTACATTTAAATTTTCTGCCCCACTCAAAGTAGGAATTGTTCTCTGATCCATTCGAAATTTCAAATTCCTGTAACCTTTGAACAAAGCCTTTTTCGACCACGTCGTTACTGAGTAAAAAGTGTTTATTTTAAGGGTCCCAATTTCATATTAAAGTTTGTTCTAAAAAGTGCCGGTCACCCTGTATAACGAAAAGTACATACTAGCTGGAAGAATCAGCGCCTTTAATGGAACTAATAATGAGAGTCGCAAACTGTAACGAAAGTTATAGACTATCAGAGAGAATCATGACCAGTAATTTGAATCAAAGGCCGATATAAATTACAGTCCTTAATGGGAATTGAACACAAGCAACGAAAATCACGACTTTTGAAAACCGTAGACAAAAAACAAGCACAACCTGCAACGGAAATTAACCATCACCGAAGAGCATCCCTAGCGGTATAATGGAAATCAATCAATTGCCTCCTCACAATGAGGAGACTAACCCGTAATAGGGCAATGACCAGCAGAACTCTAGGTATTTGCGGGTGAGCTTGCGGCATTGCACGTTGTTGGGGATGGAGCGGTACTGCTCGATGATGCGGATCTCGGGTGTGCTCTTGCTATTGAAGCTGAACAGGTCGCTGAGCTTGAGGCGACAAGCGTGATCGGGCAGGTAGTCCAGCAGTCGCCTCCTGCAGGTAAGGTAGCTGCATTAGTGCACGTGGATTCATCCTTACGTGAAGATCTACTCAAATTTTAAATGTTGTAAGCGTTAAATCATTAAAATAGCAAGTAAAGGGGATTTTTGCTCTTTGACTGTATCATTTCTAAGGATAGGTGTGTGAACGAGCTCCAAGTAGGCCGCGCATGCTTCACGACAGTTTATGTGCGATTACAAATTTAAATGTTTTCGCTCTAAGACCGCCTGGTCAAAGGCAAAAGCTTGCCCACTATTATACCCAACCGAAGTTGATGAAGCTTTCATTCAACAGTTGCAGCTTGTTTGTGTAGTTGACTGCCAAAAAATTAAATATCAAGCAAATATTTGCAGAATCCGTTGAACGATTTTCATGTTTCCGTCTAACCAACCTTGTGTCAGAAGAAGTGTAACCTTATGTTGGAATTCTTACCACTGCTGAAAGCACAGCAAAAGAATACTTGCATTTGCTGTTGCAAGAAAAAGTGTTTATGTCTGTTGATAAATACTTGCAAAAGTCACTGACCGTGAGTACATTTTCAAGTAACTTAGCACATATTTTATCGGGATAAAAATTAGTCGATAAAAAATTCGGCCAATTAAAAAGAATTCTCCAACAACGAGTAAGTTTTGCTTCAGTTTTGCCTCACCTGAAAAAAGAAGGAGTGTGGCTGTTGTGATCGTAGGGCCCGAGTTCGAGCCTCGCTTGTATGCCGGCCAGCATCTCGTAGTCGAGTGCCTCACAAGGGTAGCGAGCTGCTAGCAAGTTCCATTTCGCTTCCTCGTAAAGTAATTCTAAAATTTTGCAATCCCTTATTTTGACTTCTTCTCTCTTCGTGAAGAAAATGTTTCGTCTGAGGACAATTTTGGGCTCGTGTGCGTGCCGTTCGTCCCGGGCACTGAGGGAGGTGGGGCCGAAGCGCTTCAGCAGCTCCGGCCAGTGGCGCCGCACCTCCAGGGGGCGGTGGAACGGCTTCAGCTGAATTTCTGAAGTAAATAACACTGATTTAGTCTTCATCAGATGTCTAAATCTACTCTGAAAGGATTTTTTCCTAATTTCTGGTGAATTCTAAGTGTGTTTCAAGTGACGATGTACTTTATGTGTCGCTGTTACTTCGCATTACGGATGTATGAGCCCGTGACGAACGAAAATAAATTCTCAAGCGTTTTTGTGCCCACTTCGCTATGATATGAATTATTTGTTCCTCTGAAAAATTTTGAGCTGAAAGTTCTGAATTTTCATAACAACAAAATATGACAATATAAAGCTAATCAATTCCAGAAAAAACTTGTACAACGAAAAATGAATTTTAAAGTCTACGGGCTTTACACCTGAAATTTTATTACCTCTTCCTTATTCCTCGCAAGTTTTTGAAAGTGAAATTTTCATATAAGATTTTCAAATCCATTTCAGTCATGATTGATTAACTTGAAATACATGACATATCTGTGTGCTCTTAAATGTATAATGAATATTTTTAATTTTTTCTGGGTCACTTTTTTCTAGGTCAAAACTAACAATGAGAAATTGTTATCTACTTCTACAAGTAGTTTCATATTTAAATATTTTCTGGTATTAAAAGTTTTCTGAAAAAATTTTACCAATTACTGCCAATTTAAGTGAAAAATTCAATTTTTCGCACGAGCTTATTTTAATTTGACATTTAACTAAGAAATAGAACGAATAGGTGGAACAGTAAATGGCGTCAATATAATATGCTGGTTGTCTACTTGGAACTCGAAAATTGATATTCCTTCACACGAATTTTTAATCATGAAGTTATTCTCAATAATTTCCTAGTGAAAATTTCGCCTTAAAAATAATTTGGCATCAATTTTAACGCGATAAAAACTTCACTTAACCAGTCGAAATAGAAACACTCTACCGACTTGAATCTCCGAATTTCAATGTTTGTTTTCAAATTTCAAAGCCTTCTTATATCCCTAGAAAACGTTTGTTTTCATTGTCTAAAATTCCCTCGCTTCCTAATCCTTATTGTCATAACTTTGTCTGTCCACTCTGTGGCTAGTTGCCTGCGGTAAATTCTCTAGCATCTCTAGCCCTACGAGTGCAGCCACAACAAAAAATAACGGACGCTGCATTATTGCTTCCTAATTTAATTTCAATTGTGTCTAGTAACAGGACAACTGCACCCCAGAGAGTTGTCCCCTGATAAATTGCCCTACACGACAGTAACCCATCGAACAATTGCCCGCGGAGACATTTACCTCCAGAACAATGGCCTCCAAGAATGACTTAGGTAATTTAAATAATAAAACTCATTCATATGCATTGAAAATATCTGACGTTAGTATTTCAGTTAAATTTTGTCTTAAAGACTTAATTATAAACTCTTAATTATTTAGCAGAAAACCGTGAGACGCAAAAACAAAAATTAAAAAATGATGATTTAAATTTATTTAGGGTTTAATTATGTTGAAGTGCGTTAGGCAAGGTTAGGTAAGTTAGGTTGTTATTTTAAATACAAACTGAACAACAAATACTCTCAGGCAATTTTATGGAAGGAATTATCTGAAGGGCAATTGTTCTACGGAGGTAATAGTACAGCAGGCAGCTGTCTGAGAGCCATTGCTCGAGCCGGCTGTTCCCCGGAGAAAATTGTCAAGAAACTTTGCACTTCAAACTGGATTTTATTACGCCCAGATAGCTGAAAAAACCTTATTTGCAACACCGAATCCAAAAAGAATTGAACTTTTATTCTCGTTTTGTTTCGTAAAGACTCAAGTGTTTTCTTCCCCACGTCTTTATTTGCATAACATTACTGGTTATATTTGTGCCATTTGTATTATTTGTTGAATTAATGTACAAGTGGCTTTGTGTAAGATTCGATACCGATGCAATAAATAAGAAATTTTATCACTGTTGATGGCAATTATAATTTGTAAACAGTGTCGTTTTTGAGAAATACTTGCTGTTGTACGCATGAATTTTCTTCTCATCTGGCGCCATGAATGGCAGAAAATTTAATTGTAAATTTTAACAAACACACTAAAGACAAAATATTGACCCCAGTAACTGTAATTCTCTCAAGTAATCGAGAACATTTACAGTACTTTTTTAATTTCAATGAAAAAGGGTTCATTTTTTCTCAAGTCTTAATGCAATCTTATTTATCTCCTCAAAGCTAACCTAATAATGGAGAAACCATCCAGATGGCAAAAACCTCCATGGCTTGCTTGGGCAAATTCATTTCTTCTTCCTCAATAATGAGGGCGAGCAGCTCTCTAGCGGTGACTCTCATGCCGTCCTCAAGGCGCAGTCTGATGGCCAACCGCGAGTGCAGGTACACGCACGCGTCCACGATGCCGCCGCTGGGGCTGCTCGAGCAGTTCTGGCCGCCCTTGTTGCCGCTGCCGCTCGAGCAGCCGCCTTGTGCTGATGTGTTCGTCGTGCTGTTGCTGTTTACGCTGCCTCCGCTGTTGCTGCTGCTGCTTGAGTTGTTCACTGCAATTTTAGGCCGGTATTAATGACAACGGAATTTAATGGAAGGTTTTTAATGTTTGAAAATGATTCTATGAGGTACATGAAGGATTTACGTTTCAAACTCTACGGATATTAACCTTTAGATTTCAGTATCAAGAGACAAAAGTTATTTAAAATTATTTATGGAGAAGATATAAACATATCGTCTCCCACATCCTTCATTACATTCTTCTTTTTACATACCTTAATCATACTTGATTTGATATAAGCTTATGACATCCTACACATAAAATATAGGCGGACTCATTACTCTATATACATGTAAAGAATTTATAAATAATGTGAAGTGGTATCGTACCCTTCGTTTTGCGATCGATCTCAGGTTTTGATGAATTTTTCTTATCACCAGAGTCGGAGTCGGAATGACCTGTGACTTGCGATGGATGAGAGTGACCGTGCGGGCCGAGTGCGTGCGGGTTGCCCGGCACGTTCACCCCCGAGTTGTGGGCGTGGCTTAGGTGTGGAGTGTGGGGCGTGTGCGGCCGCCTCTGTAGTGTCTGTGTCGCCGTGGGGTGTGAGGGCTGGCCAGGACCTCCTGAGTGTCCCATGGGGCCGTGGGGATGGATATTCGCGTTGGGCTTGTCGTTGGCATTTTCGAGGCCCATTTGAGGAACCTCGAAGGCCATCGGTGCTAGCCCTGGATAGTACATCGGAGACGACGACGTCGACGATGTCTTGTCTAGATGGTCGGCACTGCCTTTGTAGTCTTTTGTACGGAAGAAATCGGCAGATGCTCGTTCTCTTAAAAATTCCCTGAAAGTGAAATTTGGGCGTCAATTGCATTTTTTGGTAGAGTTACACATAATTAACCTCTATATTTATCATGCGATACTGATGTTTTTCTTCGTTTTTAATTTAATCGTTCTTTTAAGAACCAAATTTAGACTCAAATTCTTTCTGAATGTCTACAACATACAATGAAGAGAAGAAGAAATACACAACCAAAACTAAGGAACAATAAGAATGTGACGTCATCGCAGAGTCAATTCTCTACGTAACACAACCCACTCAATTAACAAGACATAGAAAAGATCAATTCATAAGAAATTCCATGTGCAGACTAAGAATCGAGAGTGCAAGTAAATTACAAGAAGAACACTAAACAGTGAACACATCTATCAAAACGGCATTGCAAATATTCCGAAGATTTGGTTATCTAGAGTAGGAAAGATTTCGAAAATACAAGATCATGACGTAAAAATCAATCTCACTAATTCGAAGAAGAGCACAAAAAGAGACAACGTTTAATTTAAAAAAAAACTCACCGAGAAATCGTTGCTGATCTGCAAAAGAATGATAAAATTGATTTCTCTTCGAATTTTTCAAATCACCATAATATTTCCATTATTTAGTTTCAACTGAAGTAATATTTTTTTTACTTTGGATATTCTCACATGACCCAGCAATTATTTTTAAATTTCAGGGTTCAAAATATCTATCATTTTACTAAAACAAATTCCAGTAAAGATGCTGCAATTTTATATCTTGCATTACTGTCACAAGAACAATACCACAGATTTTTAAATGGTACCGTTTTGATTGCAAGAGAATATTCTCTGGAAGGATAGCTATCCATTGCATTTCTTTGTGAAACACTTGCGATGCTGCTGAATGTATTCATGAGCTCATCGCACAAACCTATGCAAAGGGAAATGCATTGTACTGTAGTTCAAACAATGTCGTCACCACTGGCACCACAGCAGCGGTCAAAGCGTCTGTGTGATACATCGCCCTGTCCAATGATTGATTGACTGATTGATCCAAGAATCAGAAAAGATTCGAGAGAGATCACTGTGTCCATTATATCATAAAAACAAAATCGTTATAGATAATCCATCGATGTTTTGAGCCACAAGGTGAAGCATGGCCAAATTTTGTAAATTAATTGCAAAATTGTAGTGTGTACTGAGTTTAGAGCTCTCTATTACGTGTGTGCAATGACGTTTACAAGAGTTCTTCTATACACCAACAAAAATATCATAAAAACCAAACATTGTATGAGGTGAAAGAAAAACACTCTAGCTGTACAAAACAAACAAACTGATAATACTTCACTATAAATTCAGAAAGTATATGAAACATTTCAGCACACTGTTCGGAGAACAAAATCGTTGTAGAGGTCTGCTTTAGTTTCATTTGTCTTCATTTTTATCGTACGCTAAGTCATTTAAATTTCTTATCAAGAAATACATCTAGAAGGATGTATTTAATTTCCTGTTCAGTTGCGCATTTTCAACTTCTGCATTGAAAATGGTGAAGTAAATCAATCACGGTAAACTTTGAAGAAACTAAACAAGTTTCTTTTGTAATGGATCTCCTCTCATTATGGCAAAACAAACCTATCCATAAATAACAAACTGCCTAAGCGTCCAACATAAAAGTCGAAACAATAATGTGTATTTATAAGCCTTTATTCCGGTTTCAGGTACTTGTTTACCGGACACGAAAATCTCCATTTCAAGCACACCAAAAGTAAAAAGCCACAAGAAATCTTCCGGGATGGTGATTTACGAATGGTGTTCTCCGAACGGTTTCAAAAATTTTACAAGAAGTTCCGCGCTAATTGTGATTTACTCTCCCAAAAAATTTAAACTCATGAAAGTCATGAACATCAATTTTGAATTACTAATTTCTTCTTTTATAATAAATGTTGTTTTACACGCTAGAAAAAGATCGTTGTCGTAAACAATTTGTTATTGCCATGTCCCTGCATTTTCCATTTGAAAGGCTTATATGAAAAAAGTGACACCTCGCTTTAGCATTGCGTATTTTGAAATCGCTTTCAAAATTTTGTACGTAGGACCATCGAAAGTATTGGACTGTTCTAAGCCCTCAAAAATGAAATGTTGATATAACTAGCACATACAAATTCAAGCGATGCATTGATCTCTGAGAAGTGAGATTTCTTCTTAGTGGTAAAATTTCTGATTATAAATTTATAAGTTTTGTAGGAATGTGCACTGATATTTTGCAGTCCTTGAACTACCTAGTTACGGAGCATTCATTTCCATGTAATTCAAGAAGTTTTCGCCCAAAACACAAAGCCGTCCTGATAAACAGGAGTTAAAGGCATCTCGTAGTTTTCTATAAACGTCCTGTTGACCACTTTGTTAGAACAGTTGATGTAATATGTAAAGCGCAATTGTGTGGCCTTTCGCAAAAACTTTCTGACCTTGACACCGTTGTAAATATAAAAAACATAAGTGTTGTCGCAATAAATTTCCTCATAAAGCATAGTTTTCGTTGAAATTCGTAACAAATAATGTCAAGTTCAACGCTAAGCTCTAAATAGAATACTCAAAACAAAAATTTTTCTAGCAAAAGTTTGTGTATTGCTAGTTCTGACGCGTGGCCAACCTTCAAGGCAGAGAGTCCGCAATATCTCGTTTCATTAATAAGCATCACATGGAAGATATCGCCAGTCCATCGACTCCCATGAAGAAATATCGTTTCCTTCGGACATTACCGGGATATCATTGCCATAAAACAGCCTCATGTGTCACTTAAAGGAAGACGTTCAGCAGCATGGGGCCTGCCAGAAATTTCAAGATATTGACTTGACAGCAGATGACTTCTGGTCAATAAGACTCCTTCAGTAATCTACATCCCAACAGAGGGAAGTGATGACGACATATAACATTGAACTGTATTTTGAAGGGTAAAATATTTCACTTGCGAACGTGAATGCTCTTAAAATTTTGCTAAATTTTTTCTCAGCCAGAACAATTAAAAATCTCACTAAATTAGGACACACAGAAAAATCTGATGTAATCCAAGCAATCAGTATGCAATTCAGTTAAGAATTAGATATTCTGAGAACTAAGTCACTAAAGGCACAGTTACCTACGGAGTACATCAAAAAGTAAATTAATTGTTTTTCACCTTAATGATTCAACTGCCATGAAGATCATTCGACTGATGGAAAACTGAGGTCAGATAATCCCAAACGTGCGATATCAATGGAACTCGTCTCAATAAAGAGCTATTGACGCCTCATTCTAGAACTGCAAAATGTTTTTATCTCATAATTACATTGGCACTCATGCATTATCATTGTCTTCCAAACATGTTAAGAAATTGCATCAAAGGAATTTAATCGCAAAATTCGTCTGTCATTTTACATTCTGCACGTGAAGCAACGTGCAATTTGTTCGGTCACCCGGCTCTAATTGTCGAACAAGTTTCATTTACAAACTTGAAGTAGAAAGTTTGTGTAATTCTTCATTCATTTCTTGTGATGGTTTTAACACTGACAAATAAGAAAAGTTCCGTTCTAGCTCACGAACAGACTAGCGCTCGAACTTAATACGAGCAAGAAAAAAAGCTCATAAGCGCGGCCCTCTTTAATTTAATTATATTTATGGGGCCACGGCAACACAACACAGCCACCACGCTCTCGAAATGCAAGCCATTTTTCGTGGAAGCATTTCAACGTTGATGCTCAACTGTGTGACATCCTTTACTGACATTGAATAAACCACTTGACCAAAGGAGACTCATGTAGTGTGATTAAAACAAAGTGCATTGTAGTGCACACATTTGTTCGTTAAAATTTGTTTTGGAAGTGAATACTACGTTCATTTAAACTTGAGACATGCTCGGAATGATTTTAACAAGTCTTCTACAAAATGTAGATTAAGCAGGTTGCGTCATGTTAGAAAGACAATACAACTTGGATTTTGAATGGGTAATTGGGCAAAACTTCACGTGATGGTGAGGAACTACACAAGAAGGATATGAGATGATTATGAAAAGTCGCTCATAAAATTCACTCATGCGAGTGTCATGAGACTCATGGTCGAACGAAGACAAATTTTTAATATTATTTGGGGCCTCGATTTAAATTTTGCAGAAACGGGAGAAAAGCACTCTAATTGTCACGGAAAAAATCGCTCACGTTCGCGTCAGCAACTATAGGCTCCCAGAAAACGACTCCGCTGTAATACATTTTTGGAGATGCATTTTCTATGTACGAGTATATCCATAAATAGCTATTTACGATCGTGCTCCAATAAAATGAGGAAAGTCAGTGTCAGAATTAACTAAACATGGTTTGACTTGAATGCTTATTTCAAATTGTAATGGAAGGCTTTTCAGAAAAAGAGTTGCAAAAACTTTAACGGCGTTTAATCAGTGGATTGCATTTCCTCTCCGGGCTGAAAATCTCTGTTCAGCCTTGAGTTGTTTTTTACTACTGAATAATATGGCTTGAAAAAAACTTAAGAAGCAACTCCTTTGGCTTCATGCTTCTCTACGTCACACATTTTTATTGCTGTCCGAAAAGATGCTCAAATTTCAATCAATTACTCTAAATTTCCACGTTTAATGTACGGGCCTGATTCTTTAGAATCAATCTCGTAAAAATTCTGCCCTGAAGATGACCTTCCGGCCCAGCCAGCACATCCTTCCAATTTTCTAATGGCCTGGACAGCCGTCGAGTCAAGTTTTCATCTTATTAATGATGGGAAAACCTTCAATTTTCAAAAGACGGGGACCGTAAAGTCGCTCGTCGCGAAAGAGTCGTAGCGTTGGATTTTAAAAACAATTTGCAAAAATGAGTCCAATAAATTGACCCTCACAGTCCGATTTCCAGTCCCAGAAGTAAGTTCGAAAAGGAAATCAACGCAATTTTTGGCATCACAAGAAGAAACGAACATTTGTGAACTGACCTGGATATAGTGGCAGACCGCGAGAAGGCCTCATAGTCGGAGTTGGGTGGCGGTGCTCCGGGCCCGGCATACCGAGGAGGCTGCTGCTGCACCCTGCTGCTCTGGGTCTGGTACTCCACAGGGATCACCGTCACGTAGTTATGGCTGCCGCTGCTGTCGCTCTGATGGCCTCCGACACCTCGCTCTGCCCCGACCAGACCAGCTTCTTCTTCGTCGAAACCGTACTCGCTCATTGCTTCACGGCACGCCGGCTGCAAGGCAGGTACAAGTTAGGTGGACGAGCAGTTTGTGTGGTAAAAGTCAGATCTCACCTCGCTATGTCCTAATGCGCATATCAATCAAGAATATCAATACGACTGCATTGCAAAAGTAAAGTTGAACCCATTAACAGAATTTTCAAGATAATCCTCATAGAATAATAATCGAAGAATATCACGAGCTACACCTTTTTTCGTTTTGTAACCACACGTCAAAACAATATAGCAACAGTTTGCACAATCATGTAACACCGAATAAAAAACAATAACAGCTGCTCAAAATATAACAACATCCAGTACAAATCCAGTGACGATGCTGTAAAATTGAAAACCGCTGCAAAATGTAATGACATAGACAAATAAATGTAACGTTGCTTCAAATTGTATAACACTCTCATAATGTTGCAACAGGCGTTCATTTTCTTTAACAAATAATCAAATCTTGTAACAATGTTTCAAATAGCCAGTATCACAGGTTCAAAATAATGTAACAGATCCAAAAAATAGTAACGAAAAGTCATAAGTTGTAACAACATCTTTTAAACTCCTATTGACCAGAGAAATCATTTTCCCGCACTTCCTCATTCAATAAAAATTGAAAGTAATGGGTCCACCTCAAAATCCCAAATGGGTGTGTGGTACGAATTGATGGTGTGTGTTACGAATTGGTGGTGAGTGTTACGAATTGGTGGTGTGTGTTACGAATTGGTGGTGTGTGTTACGAATTGGTGGTGTGTGTTTTGAATTGGTGGTGTGTGTTTTGAATTGGTGGTGTGTGTTTTGAATTGGTGGTGTGTGGTACGAATTGGTGGTGTGTGTTACGAATTGATGGTGTGTGTTACGAATTGGTGGTGTGTGATACGAATTGGTGTAGTGAAGAATTGAAAATAATTGATGAAAATTCTCCATGACAGCTCGTATTTAAATTTGGTTTTAATAAGATGTTTTTAACTGATCAGGATATTCGAGATTTTGATTTTCGGGATTTAGAAATTCCGGATTTTGACTTTCGGGATTGTGAATGCCACCCGACAATTATATGAGGTCAGTGGATGATGCACTGACCATTACTTCCCGGTCAGTGGATGATGCACTGACCGGGAAGTAATGGAATTTTCCAGAACAACTCTGACGTGGCAGGTTCACGTGTGACATGTATCACTGTTCAAGAACTGGGAGTGAAGCGTACCACCGCTTATTCCATTGCTAGGTCCTACCAAAAACGATAATCTGTTTTTGACGGCGCAAGACTTGTGGTTGCAAGAAGATGATAGATATTGAGAGCCTGGATTTACTTGTAATGTTGATTGAAGCTACTCCAACCATCACCGTCAAGGATCTCAATAGAGCTCTTCGTGCCCCTTCCGACCGCAAGCCCTACGTCTCAGATGCCACAGTTGCACCATTTCAATGGCATCGCGGAAACATGCACTGTGGCGGCAGCGCGCAGAGCAGGAAAGTCGTTGCGTCAGCACCGGGAGGAGGTTCTCTGGCATGTCATTGACACGTGAGTGCCTTTTGTCATTCCAGTCATAGCGGCAGACAACTACACCCATGCCAACAGCTACTAGATCAAGAGCCTTAATCAACAAGATTGTTTTTTAATAGTTTCAATATCTCACGTATGATATTCATTCTTTATTGTAATTATCAATAATTTTGTATGCAAAGTTTCAGTATGCTTTATGTACTACGCTAAATGGCTTCTTTACTGTTCATTTTGCGTATAAACAATTGTCTCAGAAATTGCTAATTTGTTACAATAATATATACGCACGTTACTATTTTTTTGTATAATTGTTAGCCTTTTTGAACGTTGTTTCAATGAATCGACTCTGTCACTACACATTGTTTCTTTGTTCTGATGTATAGTTTCACTGTCATTCATTTTGCTGGGTGTCGCTATAATTTGTCGTTGTTGCTATTTTTTGCGACACTGTCTCTATGTTTCTTTTCCCTGTTCTATTCAATGGTTCATCGTTGTTAAATTTGCAGTTCGTCGGTACATTTTGAAAGAATGTGGTTATAAAACGAAAAAGGTGTGAACTATTAAAGCATTACGCAGTAGTGTCATTTTCCGCGACCAACTCATTTTAACACATTCCCCGCGTATTGGGCCACATGTGTACCAACAGGTAAATTGCCCATTTACGTGCCGGTATATATCGATGACATTTGATCTGTTTCGCGACATTTTTTTTAAAATAAGTGTTATTATACGAGGTAAAATGTTATCGTGCGATTGTATTTTTCACATTCATTTGAAAGAATTCAAATTTATTCAAAGTGGAAAATCGATTTCCCTATTCTGCTACTTACAACCTAACCAAACCAACAGCTAACAGCCACGGAAACGCGGGGAACGTGTTAAGGAATGCCATTAAGGTTCAAATGAAATGCACTCAAAAACTGCATCAAAAGAGCATCATATTCCACAGCATTAAATCAACTAATCCAAAAATTTGCTCATTTACTGCTATGTATTTCTCAATTCCTAAAACGTAAAAGTAAAAGCTTTATTCGTTAACGAACAAAGTTTCTTTAACACCACCTCGCCAGCCCGTTTAGTGACAGGTATCAACGCTCATTTCAACAAAGTGACCTTTAGAAAACTTTTATAGCAGATCATTCTCTAGAAAGATATGAAGAAAATGTTTGCTGAGTATTTTGTTTAATCCAGTGAATAGTAGCTTCAACCTTGATAGTAGCAAGACTCAATTAGTTCACTAACTGCGAAATTCGAGTAATGTGGTCTTGAGTAGAGTCAATGCGGCCTGCACATTAACCAATTTGAAGTCACCCCCTAAAACTTGAATCTAAAATGAGTGTTGTGCCTTGGCTACACGTTTTTGTTTTGCTGCTGCAGGTTGGTTTTTGTCTCTCACTCTTATTTCCTCACCGTCGGCTAACGTAATTTTTTGGGACCTTGGAAAACGACGAGAGACTGGCTAGACCTCAGAGCAAACAAACAGCTTAAAAATGTGCCCATTTTCGTTCTACAAAATTTAGTTACGCAAATTTGCTCATGAAACCACTTTTGGTAGCTCGAGAAAACTGAGATCTGTAAAAACATTTAAACCGAATTGTCGTTTTTCCTTGATTGCTTTGTACATCAGCGCTTAATTCAATTAGACTGATGTTGGTGCAATTTCAGCTTAGGAATGACTGTTTGTCTTCTTACCTAGTGTACAACCTTTCGCAATTTGTTGGCCGCTTCCTTGTTAAGACTGTGACTGTTGCTCCAAGCAAACAGGATACCTGAACAATACACGATGACTGCAAATTTTTTTAATAATAATTTACTAATTGAACTCGCAGAAGAATTCGCTAATGTTATTTTGGACTAAAATTACCACCCCAATCCTAACCTATTCTATTTTATGTTAACATGATCTATCTTACATAACCTAACCTGAATTTAGATATCTTGAGTTCGTAACGAAAGTTACAGTGCCCTAAGGGAGTGCTGATCATGTAAAATTTTTTTTAATAAATTGCAAACTGTAGAAGATAGGAATGTGAAATTGAAGAAAAAATATATGAAATAATTATAAGCATGTATAAATTTTTTAAATACGTATTTGAAACAAAGCTAAGTTATTTTAAATTGCCCAAAGCAACAGAGCCACAAAGTAATCGAAAAGTGCAAAAATCTTATCGATTGTCAATGAATTGGCCTGTCAGATCGATATCCTGCTCCAATCTGATGACACTTTTCTTAACCATGTAACAATAACGTTAATGAAGTAATTTTAGCCCTCTCATCATGTCACACAGCGTCCAATTCTACCAAGTTCTTAGGCTTTCTTTGGTAAATCTGAGTCTTGAAGTAACACCAAAGAGTCTCAATTGCATTGAGATCCAATGTCTGAGATGGCCAGTCCAACACATTAATTTTAGTGTTTTGAAGCCAGTTGGTCACAATCGTTGCTAAATATTTTGGCTCTCGATCATGCTGAGAGATCCACCATCATCGTTGACTAAATTTCTTAGCATTTTCCAGCAAATCAATCGTGAGATTCTTCAAGAAATCTTATATCTCCATGGTTCCCATAACTCAATGAAAACCACTAACACCAGCTGCACTAAATGAACCTCACAGCATGAGTGAACTTCCTCCGTGCTTGGCGATGGGGACAGTGTTTGTAGGGTTATTTCTTTCACCATACAACGGAAAACGTGTTCTCTTTCATTTTAGACAAAAAGCTTAATTTTCGTTTCGCCTGATCATAATTATGCTACTCCAATAAGAAAAAAACACGTCCACGTTTTTTTCAATTACACTTTAATCAGCTTTTCTGAAAGCAAGGTTTCAATAATGGCATCTTAAATTGACGACATCCATTCAAGGCAACCCTCAGCACAGTGGAGAGACTGCCAGGCGCACTTGATTTGTGCAATTACTCGCGAATATAATTTTATGAGTATTCAAGGGCTTGTCTGGCAATTTTTCTCCTCGTCATCGCATCAACTTTGGCTGGCCGGCTGCATCTGCAGCGATTGATTCGACAACCATAATTTTCTAATTTGGTGACTATTTCCAGTAAATTCATATTATAGCGGCACAATCAATCTTTTTCGATCCTGCCGACCATCCAAAGTTGACGAGAAGTTGACAAAGTTGACAAAATCTGAAACATATCTCAACAATTGAATGTGTCATGTTACCAGCGCGTGATATTCCATGAACTGGTAGCAAGGTAAATATAACTGATGAGATATCTTTCGGATTGGAGAATTTCAATTTTATTTCTCAAATTATTTTCGATTTCACATTACTTGAAACCTGCCTTTCTATTCGTCATTATGACTAGAGAAACTCTGAAGTATCCGGTCTAAAAAAATGTCGAATAAAGCTAACATTTGGTCTTATGGGACGTGGTATTAAATTGTGATAAAGTACTTGAGCCACATGCATTATTAATTTTGTTATCACAAATATGCTGCAAAAGGAGTTCTGTAATTTTAATACAGATTTATTACACTCTCGGGTCAATTTTTTATTCTGTGGCTTAGAAGATTTTGCAATCACTTGTTTTGTGTCAAATTAGTTCTTGAAAATTTATGTGTATGCATGTGATTACGTTACACATCTTCTCACTGAACTTCATTGTCTATCTTTCATAGCTTTAATTATAAACGAAAAAATATTTTCGAGGCGTCCTAACGATAGTCAACTCAGAAGAACTTATATTGTCAACTGCGCAGCAAAAACAGAATAATTTTTTTAATTCCCTAAAAAACACCCACAGAGAAAACCCACAGAGAAAACGTCGGATAAAATTATCGGCTCAACTCATTATGTCCGATTGCCGTTTCTATGTTACAGACTTTCCCTCCACCGAGAATAAATTCTGCCCGCTAAATTATCGTTCGTTGGCGTCATTTTTATTTTTCCAGAAAAATTATTAAAAGCGTGACTCATAGAAATCGATAGATAGACAGATAGTGACCAGGTAAGCTCAATATTTATATAAATACATATATATCATTTGAAGCTAACTTGATTCAAAAAGAAAAATTAGGAAAAACGGTGGAGAAGTTCCGCTTAAACATTCATTTTACTTATTTTATTTATTCAACTCTTGGAAGCATTTTATTTTAAAAATTTGTTACGACTGAATGTGATCCATTACTTAAGAATAACTCCGTCCTTTTTGTTGACTTGGACAACTACAGACATCATACACATTGAAAGCCGCACGCTGTCCTTCCGGTATTTGGTGTTATTGCGCAACTCTTTAGAGTCAATGTAAAAACGCGCACTATACTTTTGATGGTAGAATAACATTAATGTTCTTAAATTAGATACATTCGTTACAACCTCCGCATGAGATTTCGGGAAATTCATCACAAATTTTAATTCTTTCAAATACGTACATGAAAAATCTAGATTGGTAAAGAAAATAATTATTTATAAAAATTAATTTTTAACAGTCACTGCATGTTTTTTCAATCGTCGGGCTTGAACGCCACAGAGTTTGAGAAGCTCTGAAAATAATTTTGTTCGCTTAATCGTGATTAAAATAGTTAAAGCAAACCAGCAGCAATAAATTTATATTCATTGCAGTGTCGGAAGCGCTCTGATGCGCAAGACTTACAGAATACAGAGAACTCAGCGCCAGTTTAATTTAAACGCATTCATAACTAAGCGTTCTGTATTGATATTAAAATTCCACATACACATTATCACTTCAGTGAAATCCATTGCCGCCAATGCTTTATTTTGCTCGTCGTTGATGCGTTACATGTCTCGGCTATGATGGAAGAAATTAATGTTGTCTTGGAATTGATCATTGTAACCATCGCTCTCTTTTGTCATAATAACACTTTCCATTGCTTAGTAATAACCCTAGATTTTGTTTATCACCCCAAAATAATTTTTTTTTAATTCCCCCTAAAACGAAATAAGTTATCGAATGAGGAGTCTCAACAACTCCTCGAATAAAAGAATTTTTCAACAACTTCAATAAAACTTGTGTACTTTGTCGTTGATGGAAACGACTTTTGTACAAAAAATGAAAGCTCATAAAGTTTTCGCTGACCTCTCTCTCTTGAATGGGACATTGCAAGATGCTTTAGAAATCTTGTTTCTTGAAGCCTTAGGGTAACGTCAGGAAAGCTTTCAAAAAAAACGTCTCAGAGGATGTTGGTTGGCTTCCATCCCATAGGATATGGAGAATGATCGCAGCCCTAGGCCACGGATATGAGATGTCGGCCGCGAAAATTACCAAGATATTACCAGAGATTTTCGGAAAAGATTTTGTGGTCCATAACAGATTTTATAAGCTCTAAGAGTGACATGTTATTCGTCGGTGAAACAGGGGATTAGTTTAATAATTCCTCGTAATATAACTCTTATTCAAACTAAACTGAAGGATATCTCCCAAAATTTTCTGGTATAAATTCAGATCGAATCAAGGTTCCACGAAACTTGAACATTGCCAGAGAAACTCGACCTATAGTGACCCTAGTATTGGGCTCAAACGAGCTTGGAGATTTTCACCTGTGGTTACATACAACCAAATGAATCAATCACCTTTGAAATTGAAAAATAATCTCAAGTCCATGGAGTTATTCAATGAAAAAATTATAGTTTTTTCTTTGATATCAAAATAAAAAAATTAAGCTTGTTAGTTGAACATCATTCGCTCATTTGCAAATGTGTTTTAGTTCTCAGTATTTAGAATTGATACTTCACGCAAAGTTACTGAATCTAGATTAGTATTTCTCTGATTGAATGTGTATACGTACAATTTCACGCACTATTCTGCACAGCAACATGGTGAGACACCTGTGTTCTCCGGTGTTGCAAGTTAACCTCTGTAAATAGTTTCATGGACTGTGATATTTCATTAAAAATATTTATAAGCCATAGCATCCGTTCAAGTCCTTGATTGTTGCGGGGGGTGAAATTGACTGTTATCTAAAAATTCATTCTATCAACTGATAAGTACCAAATTTTTTGAAATTTTCCCATTAAAATGAAAATATTACTCAAAAAAGACGTTTTTAGGCGTATCTGGAGAAAAAACTATAACCTGTTGTGATTTTTTTAATGTGTCAATTTTTTCAAATTTTACAATAATCTCGATGCTACATGGCAGTCCATGTTAACTAATGACACACTGGACTTTAGATCTTCATCAAAGTTTTAAAAGCCTCAACGTATCGACCAATAAAAGTACTGATGTTACTAAAATGTTACTAAACAATGTAACTGTACTAAATGTTACTAAACAAGTGGGAGTTCTATCAAACCTGCTCTAAACAATTCCAGTTTTAATGAATCAAAAACGCTTACAATTGATCCCCATGGATGATCCCTAGCGCTCATCACAAGGCAACGATCCCTTCGTCCTCACTGAGAGATCATTTCCAGATGCTTGGAAATTAACTCAGGATGCAGTTCAATTTAATTGGACTTGACTTAGAAAATAAACCAATTCCGCTTAGCTTCAAACACAAATTAGATGCAACTTAGCGTATGGATCAAACTAAGATTAATCCGAGTTTACGTAAGACAGAGACTTATTTGGTTTAACTTTGTTTGGAGACCATCTGAGTAAATTTAGTGAGCTCACAAAACAGTCTCTTTTAACATATTTTAACACAGGAATTTGTGCAATTTTAATTGAATTCGACGAATCAATCATAACGATTCAATTTATTAACAGTTCAAATTGCATTAGTCTTAACGCAATGGTCAAACTAATAGGCTGCCGTGGGCATTGAGTTCAATTTGTGGGTAAGAATTTAAAAGTAAGAAGCGACAAAATTTCGCAGTCTCGAGCTGGTACATCTCAAATAATCTAATACCTCCAGCTGTTATAGCTCGTCTGTAGTGTCGAGTGTCAACAGCTTACCAAAGGACTGATAACTTCTGAAAAAGCCACTCCAACTTGCTCGCTTTAATGAAGGAGCAGCGTATACACCGCAAAAATTTAGGTACTTGTCGGTACAATGCAAATTAGATCAATTTGAAGGCGATCTCTGATTCAGATAACTGTTACTCATTAAGCATAGAAAAAATAGAACATAAATGAATTATATGGATGGTTCATATTCAGCATTTCAACATTCAAGTGAGAGAATAAGCCACTCATGATACAGGAAATATAAGATCTGAGTCTCAGCTGTGAAATCTACATTGCTCTGAAGCATAATATCAGCCACTAAGGCTAGACATCTCATTTTGTTTTTGCAAGAACACGCCGAATATTTGTGAGAGCCTCAATGCCAACAAAGAAGACAGTCTCCCTGAATACAAGCGGCTTACATTCCTTGCCATCCAGTCATTCCAGAGCATTGCTGGAAAAGACGCTGACAAAAGAGACAGGTCCTTGACGCTGAGATCCCCGCTAGAGCAGCTAAAGTTTTCCTGGAAACATCTATCCTCTTTTTCTGTTTTCTCGCCGTGCTGAGACATATGCTCCGAGTCCTGTAGAACGTTTATCCGATGAAGATGACTAACGTCATGTTTTATTGAACTAAATTCAAAATGGAACGATTTCTCTGGTTTCTGATCTCGTGCTGATTTCAGACTTTCTTCAGTACTTCGAGAAAAGCTTTCTGATAAATTTTCACGACATTGCATCTCATTCATAAGTTTGTGCTCGAAATGGCTTCGATCTCTTGAGGACGACTGAGTCTTGGCTATTTCTTCATTCTCCTGCGACGACAAAAATTGTTGCTGATCAAGCTCACCGGGATTTTTATAAAATTGGTCCGCTTCAGATGTTCCATCTTCATCTTCGCAGCCGCTCGACGCACTGCACTTCCAATACTCGTCGAGCCACGAGTAGCCTGTTTTATCGCCACGGAGTTGGGCCGTCTTTCCGTCCAAAACACTGCACTTTGCATTTTGATGAGGCTCTTCAAGACCAGTGGTTCTCTTCAAATGTTCTTCGTTCTCAAGATATTCTGTGTAAAGAGGATTGGGCTTCAGCGAGCCAGCTCGAAGAGAACTCGAAAACTCTGCTATAGCTTGAGCTGCTAATGCATTGTCCAGCTTTGCAGAAGAAACGTCGATTTTCGATAAAAATGACCTACCCTTAAAATCAATCGCTGGGGATCCAATTCCGTTGTTCAGTTCGTATTCGACGTGACATTTCTGCTCACCACTAGAGTCAAAATTTTTCTTTGCGCTTATGTCAATTCCAGAAAAATGACTTGAAATGAGATGAAGAGATTTATTTCTATTTACATCACTAAATGTTTTTGTATTAGAGACCTTTCCAACATCACTTTTAAAATACGCATCTTTCATTCGATTTATTTTCATGTAGGAGATCCCCGTGAAATCTTTCTCGGAGCTGTCTGAGTGTGGAGATGCAAAGAAAATGTCTTTCTGTTCATTATTATTTTTGTAGTAAGTAGGTTCAGCATAATCTTTGGAATCGCTCGTGCTGGATGGAACTTCCAGATGGATCACTTGATTGGATGATTGTGAGAGATCGCACAATGCCGGGTTTACGCTTTCGAACACAATCCTATGACCTTCAGAAATGCCAGAGGGATTTGGAGAGCTTGTTTCGCTTTCAAAAATAATCTCTCGAGAAATTTCTTTCGTTTGAAACCTTGACTCAGATCCCGAACGGTTTGCTCTTAAAATTAAATCATAATTATTATCGGTTTGAAATTTATAGCTCAAGTCTGTAGAATGACAAATGACGGACTGGTAAATATTCTCTACGCCATTTGACATCGGCTCTTGGAGCAAATAATTACCCGGGACTAGTCTTGCGCCATTCAAATTGCTTTTATCGAGCTGATGAGAAGTATTTCGTTTTCTGCGCGTTGCTTCAGATTCATCTGATTCATCTGATGAAGGATAGTGACCAGAAAACTCTTTAGATATTTTACTCCCGGCAGTATCCAAATTAGCACGGCTTCTCTTTGAGCACTGTCGAGATCTTCTCTTCCGCTGATGGTTTTTTAACTTTTCCTTTTTTTCGAGTTGACTGTCATCTGATTCAGAACTACAGAAGTAAGAGCCGACGTTTACCGAAGAGTTCTTTTTCTTTGTCATTTTACACTTCTTAAAACGCGGAAGAATTTCTTCGGACCCGCTACGGACTTTCTTCGAATTCGATGACTTGTGCATCAATCGCGATTTCCGACGTTTTTTCGATTTGGTTTCCGAGACGGTCTCCAAACTCTGAGTTGATCCATCGTATCCAAGGTTGTAAATGCCGCAGCTGTCGTTCTCGAAAACTTTCGACACGTCTTCGATTGTCTTCCATCGCTTTCTGGGGCGTGCAAAGATCTTTGATTTCTCTTCATATTTGTTTGTAGCACCATTCACCTGATCTTCCATGTCCAGTTTTGGTGGACGCTCGTAAACCGTGTCTTCGTTGTGTACCAATACAGTTCTGGCGCTGGACACGGTGGCTGAATTCAAATCCGAGTTATTGTCGTTTTGTGCTGAACAGTTCACTTCCTGAACACTTTCATATAGATCTTCAACTTCGTGTGTTGGATTTTTCTTGTTTTTTCTGTTTTTCGCATAAAACTGACGAATAATGTTAGATTTTTCGTTCAATTCCATCAACTTTTGAGAAGCTGAAACGTGGCCCGAGGAAGTTTTTACTGATCCCGTCGCAGTGTATCGATTTAAATGGATCCGACGATCATCGCTCATGTGTCTTCTTGATTTTGCTCTTTCATTTTCTAACGAAAACGCCTGACTGCTTCCTTTTTGAAAAACGCTTTTCATCTTGCAGCAGTAATTCATAGTCTCAACGACGCACAGTAAAATTTTCCAGACTTATCACGTTTACTCATATTCATCCCTCACAATAGGTTTTATTATAGCTTGGCACAACTTCAAAGTCAAGCACGATAACTTTTCCTCGTTCGTTATTGTACACAAAGGCAGAGCATGAAGAGTTTCCACGATGAAGCAAAATAAAATGTGGCACTGTTCAAGTAAAGAATGCACCACAATATCGATCAAACACAGCACCACCACTCAGCGTGTCCTGAATAAAGGCACAACCGCAACTGCGCGATGAACACCGAGCATCCACGCTCGCGCGGCTCTGCCCAGCGCTCGCAGTGGCCGCCCAAACGCTCGCTGATGCCGGGCCTGGTCATGCGGGAACAGCGCTCGGCCCGGTTACGGTTCCGCCGCGATCCAGAACTGCTCCGCACCGGCACCAAGCCGAACGTTCGCCGGAAATGCGGACGGATGCTTCGGTGCCTGTCTCATTGTTCCGGACATAGGGCGTGGGCTCGTAAACAAAAAAGGTATAAATAAATGTAGAGATGGATTTGTAAAGACAAATTGAAATATACGAGCACAAATAAAGTCAGTGCTCTAAAATAGCTAGAAACCTAGAAAATATTCAACGGCATCTGATGTTATCTAAATGAACATGATTATACGGGTTTTAACGGTTCCAATTTTGACAAATGAATTGTGGCCGCATCACACATAACCACAGTGATGAAATATATTCAAACCTTTAGAGATAATGGATATTACCAGCACAATCGATCATAATTGCTGCGCGCCTTCTAACACAATTCGCCCTCTGATGTCTATCGTAAAATGAAAACCGTTTGTTCAGAATTAGCAGCATATAAAGTCACCGCTTCCGACGAACGCGAGCTCTTTGGAGCGCGTTGATAGCTCGCGTTTCCGTAGCTGAGTGCATGTGTGTGTGGCTGCTTGGCGGTGATCCCTCGCTGCACAACACTGACGAGGGAACACGCAGTTCTAAGCTCGCGGTAGTTGTGTTTGTAAGAAATTTAGGTTGCACAAATGAGCACACCGTGAAATCATGAAAGATGTCTTATGGTTCAAATTTCCTTCAGTAATTCTTTTACATTGTTGAGTCGTTGATCCGGCGTCAGTTTAGATGTGTACATGATTGCCTGACTGCGTTTCTCTAATGCGTTTTACGGGGAGAGTTAAAGCAAAACAGCTAAGACTGACTTTCCTGAGAGCCTCAATGTAAGTTTCCTATTATGTACTTTCCTGTAAGCACCAAACGCAGTATCTTTTTATCAACTACCAAAACCGTTGCTTTTAAACATCAATTGATTGGACTGCTTTCGATAAGCTCATCAGTCACTGCCTGAAACCATTTTCAAAATAAAAATAAACGTCAATCTTTGGACGTAGGACGAGATTTTTTCTTACACGACCGGTTCTTAAAGTTTGAATGTTTCTGCAGCTCACTCAACTTTGAGTGCTCTGTTCACAATCTTTGTTTCTCAAATCTACCAGCAGTAGAGTAAAAAATAAATTTTGAAAATTTTGGCCACCAATATTACCCGATGGTGCAAAATTATTATGAAATTTTTCCGAACGGGAAAATATTGAGGTTAACTTACTAATACTAACCTCAACATGTACAATATAGTATTTCCACTCACCATTCTTTCAACCATATTTGTTGCTATAGCAGAATCGTTAAGATCAAGCGTCACTGCAAATGAAGACTTCTTTTCCTAAAGCGTTCTTGTCAATGCTCTTTGTCTTCCTTTTGTGATCAGTATTCGTAAGTGTTTAAACGTTGGGTTAAATTAGCCATGGGAATACTTTTTGTCTTTTGCCCTCAATATTTTATTCAACAGTTGACATCGCTATTATGTAACGTATTTTGGTTTACGTACCAGTTAAGGACATTCAAAAATATATAGAGAAAATTCAATGTTGAAACAAATTTCCTGTAACAAGTCTATTGGAAAGAAACGTGTTTCTTTTTTATTTAAACTATCAGAGTGTGAGATAAAGTTACTGGGAGCTACATTTACGTACGCAAGTAATCGACATAATCTGAAGAATGAAAATCATTAAAACAAATTAACATTGAACGAAAATAGCCTGGCATTTTGAGCAAAGGAAATTAAAACACAGGGCTCTTTCATTAAAATACAACTAGGTCGTTCAAATAATTTACAATCACTGACCACAATATTAAGCGAATATCGATGCACACTTCAATTATTCTCGATGTATGTTTTTTTTCTCGGCTGGTTGTAGACTCTAAGGATAAATTCAACGCACAATTTTAGTTTTCCGTTTAGCATTGTAGAGCTGTGATGAAGCGCACCTGTCTTTGCATTATACAGATCCGTATTTGAATTTTCCCCCTGCAATAGAAGTCATGTTTGGCATAGAGTATTATCAACCTTTGAATTATAACTTTCATTACTCATGTTTCAAAACAATGTACTCGTATCGAGAATGTATCATATGTACTCTACAAAGTCTACCAAGAAATTTTTTAAGCGCTAAATAGTTGCCTTACATTTTCATTCTTTCACTGTATCTCGGATCACAGCCATTTAAATTCGCAGAAATAATAGTGCATGCACGCCACTTCTTCATTCTTCAATCAAATCCTCCTTCTCATTCAATATTCGTTGGATAGATATGCATTTTTTAATTCCTGGTCTGTTACTCAACAGACGTCGGCACGTATGTTATATGGCATCACTCAGGGTGCATCCAGTGATGCAGGTCTCTTCGTGTTTAAGAAAGATCCCACAGATCAGTGCAGTAACTCGTGTAACATCTTCATTTCAACTGAAGCGGTAATGATTTGCTATTGGAGATGCTAAAGCAAAAGGTTTGAATGACAGCAAATCGAATCAAAGTTTTTCAGTAGTGAGTCGCTGTTTTATAGCTAACCCCACTGAGAACAAGGCATTGCTCAATGCGTAAAGAAAATCCATTCTATCGAAAAGCTAAAAAAGAGTTTTTCATCTGCTTCAGCTTGTCATATTTTGTCATTTAATTACTTCAATACTTCCTATCGACAGATTCCACTCGAAAATGTGTTGTCTTCGACTCAAAATGCTTGAAAAATATGTTTGCCACACCACAAATCTATGCATTGCGACCAATAGAACACAAATAAGACTATAACATCCAGCAGTTAATGAGTTTAGCCTTGTAAGCCGAATCAGAGACGGTGCTTACAACACCTTATTCTCCACAGTTCCTGGTATTCTCTTGCATCAGAATTATTTTGTCATATTTTAGCAATAGTTTTATAGAGTCGCCCTGGCTTCTGTATGGCGAAGATACTTGGAAGCTGTCATTAGAACCGTTTGTTATAGGAAATATTGTTCGTACTACATTACTGCAACGTAAAAAACATTACGTTTGAAGTAAAAATTATTGTTTCAACATGATGACGCTACGTATCACATAACTATATTGTAAAAAAACAGTAACTCCATAATCATACAAAGTTCAACTGTAAATCAAGCTCAACACGAAACGCTATTTACAGAAAGTCGAAAACAGTAAATAAACTATCTTGAATATTGTCATGTTAACTTCCTTTAATGTGTCACTAATGTTATACTTTGGAAATGAAGTGAATAATATAATGACGCCCTTCAGAAAGTCCCCATACGTTGGTTAAAAAATTGCTCGATTTTACTGTGGTATTTTAGAGTATTTGAACCCGTTTCCTACAAACCGTTTCTTTTTTTTAATAATCCCGAAACCTATGCTATTGTCTCATCAGATTCTGCCATGTTTACATGATGAAATATTCTTGAATACCTCACTGACTAGCGTACAGGATTGATAGATTCGAATTTCTAATTTCTCTACAAAATTTTCGGTGTATGTGGGACACAAGAAAATATTAAATTTTAATATTTCGTAGGCTGAGCCTTAAAGAAAGAGCTGCGTGTTTCAGTCATAATTGAAGAAAAGTGCGGCACACCTGCAGAATTACTCTCCTCTATAATTAGTAGCACTCTCCTCAATCAGTAGTCAATCCTTGAGGCGGTAAAATTTAACACAACTGGTCTTAAAGAAATGTGGCCAATGTTGTCCGATCAACATTCGCACAATTGCACCAAAATTAAAAAGAAACCTCGTATAACTCACAGCATTGCTATTAATATGGAAAAATATCAAGGTACTTCAAATTACTTCACCATAAAAAATATCAACAGCAGTAAATATCAGGTTTAGAAATTATATAACAAGCCACTTGTAAACACCCAAAAAATATAATTTTACTTTAAATTTTTTGTAAATGTGTAAGTAACATTACACATGGCTATTGCTCAGCTCAATTCATTAGATAAAGAATACTACAGCGAGAAAAACGTGGTCTTTTGTTTAAGTAATTATAATGTACCAAGCATGAGAAGATTTATCAGCGAATTTATTCATGATCTTTCTTCTTTAATATCAGCAAAAAATATTTTCCACGGCACTACTGCAGATTCTACTTATCCCTCGAATAACACATATTATATCCGAGAAAAACTCTTTCTTGCTCCTGCGAGTACTTCTGATCTTCATGACTGCAGGAATATTTGAAGAATAAATGAATTGTTTTTCATGGATTTCTGCAAAAGGTTTCAAAATATAAAACTGATTTAAAATCTCCAAGCCTGCCTGGGTTATTCCCCACGCTTGTGTATTTGTAAGCAGTCCCAAACTTGCCTGAGTACTTCCTAGACCCGTTGGACGTAGAAATGCACATAAAATATGTGTTAACAAGTACAGAACTATTTCCATCCTACAATTCTTAGGGAATCGTGCGAAAAATAATTCATGAAAAAACGTGTTCTAAAACAAACACCAACCATTTCTTCATGACGAGCTATTAGACTTCTGATTAAACAAAAGCAAGGCTTTCTAAATCATCTGCCATGTCTGTACTCAGACACCGAGGAGGAAAATTTTATTTTCTCCCAATTTCTCGCTTTTGGCAAGACATTTACTGTTCTGAAAGCAGCATAATACTCTTCAAATTTCTAAATTACGGTATGAGAGTTGTTCATGAATGGGTTTAAATTATACCCGACTAATCTTAAACTGTACTTTGTAACTAATGTCGCCCAATCAAAACTATTCGATTTTTGCCACATAGGTTTTATACTGATCGATGGAACAATTAAATCAACTTTATCATCTGAATTCACATACTTAGCTCACGACAGAATTTTCGGTAACTTTCCCTAATGTAAACCAGTTTTCAATGACTAAAAATAAATGAAGGACTGCTAACAACGTTCTATTGTAACCCTTAAGTCAATCAAGGGCCATAAAACGGAATGCATTTTAATTCTCATTGGCGGATGGAATTTTTTCCAAACAAGCTATCACTGATACATTGTTCGGAAGAGATTTCATCCGCTTTTTGGAATCGACGAAATTAATTAATTCAATTTAATTCCAATGGATTATTATGAATAAAAATGTGTAGTAGGAAAACCCATCTCATATTAACACTGAATTAAAAAATCCGGTGAAACTCTCGTTAGAGTTAATGATTTTAGGCATGAAACGCTGAATAACAAAGCAGATAAAGATATTAAATTACTTAATAACATCTGTAAAAATTGCTTATCACGTTCATCAACCAGAAACGTGAGAAAATTACCACTGCCTCGGTTTTTCAAACCTTGAGCGCAAGTTAGCATCTGTTTCATCACAATTAGAGCTTAGAACTCTATGCATGTCTTCACTCGTGAGAGAAACTCAAATTGTGTATTCAAAATAAATCTAGACTATATTTCTTTCTTATGTAACGATAAAGTTACTTGTTAAAAATTTATTTTCATTTTCCGCTAGATCATTCAAAACGGTAAGTCATTGTTGCCAAATTAAGTTCTGAATCTATCATAAATTCTAAATCTATTCTGGTGTACAACGTTCTCGTATGACTGTTGAATACACTATAATTAATCACCATTTCCCTTTCCAGTTTCCATTATCCGATCAGTCTACCTGGTTTTTAGTATGCGTTCTAAACACAATAAATCCTAATTATGCACATTACAATCGGGCTTCAACCCTAGAAGCCCCTGAAACTTAACGGGTTCTACAAGTCCGGCACAAATTGTAACAGTGTTGAGTAATGATCGTGCGGATATATTCGTTTAAAATAGAATTTACATCACGTGTCAGAACACCTTGATTAGTCCCACTAACATGAAGCATTTCTCAGTAGTAATGAACATTAAATTGATGAGTTTTCTGACATTGATATTTGAAACCTTTTTCCACTTTCATCCTCACTAATGGGGGCAAGCAAATTTTTTTCGGGGTGATAAGATTGGTCAACTCATCACAATTAGAATTAATCCCAATTGTTGACTTATTCCTTTAGTTTCAAAAATAAAGCCGCAATGCTGCAAGCTCGGCTGCTTTCTCGTTCTACGTTGGGTTCGATAAGTTCGAATTAATGTTAATGTCTTTCTGAGAAACTTCACAGTTTCAACATTACTGTCAATGTTTCTGGCGTTACAAAATTCGACAGCAAATATAGAGGCTGACACGAGATTTAATAATGTTATTTGTGACGTATTGACGCGAGGCGTAGCCGCAAATACCCACAAAATCAGGTCAAGTAGGTGAAAAACAAGTCATAAAAAACCAACAAATCAAAATTTCATATCAGGAGATCAGGTATTTTCTATTTAGGTTAGGGATGTGAAATCTCATTAGAAAAAGATATGATCTGTGGAAAAAAATACTTACATGTTTTTACTGAAAGAAAATATCAAACCTAACACAAAAATCAGGATATGAAAACAAGTAACAAAATGGAGGATTTCACAAAAACCTAACTGTAACGAAATTGGATCCCTTTGCTATCTTCCCAAACTATTAGTGAGTAGCTATTGCACATGTCAGGACAGGCAATTTTGTCCTTGGTAAGATATTAATTACAACTAAACCACTTGAACTGTCTTGTTTACCGATGCATTTTTATCAGACCGTCTTCAGTGCAGACTACGATCGAGCAAACCGGAGGATGGATATATGATCGTGATGAACACCCAACTCTTTCATCAAAGCCGCCTCGTGAAGTAATATTGAATGTGTGGTAGAAACTTCATACTGAGGGACAGACGAGAGAGATTGCTTTGTCCTAACATCAGAAATTGAATTCCTTATGCATGAGAGTCCATTGAATAATAAATAATTTTGGAAAATGATTTGAAGTAGCAAAGCCCTTGAGCTGAGCACAATGAACACGCCAGAGAGCTGAGATGTGCTGGAGGACAATCCCATTCAACTCTTAGCTATTTTTTATTGTTCTACATAGTTTAAAATTGTGATTCAGTACAATGAATGAGTCAAAATAGAACGCTTAGACGGTCATTCACTCTACAGATGACTTTTATAAGTCTGTGCACCAGCATTATGTTCTCTCAAAGCAAGATTTAGTCAATTGTTAATCAAAAGCTAAAAATCTAATGGAAGTAATCGGGGAGAGAATAAGGGTGTAAACAATTACCATAAACTTTCGCCATAATCTTCAGCATGTTTGTATATTTCTTCACTCTGCTCCCCCAAGGAAAATAGCTAATTTTATTCCTGCATAGGTTAATTTTAATAACTTGGTTAAACACACGAATTAAACGAAAACACTACTACCTCTAACTTTTTCGCCGGGGCGTCGATGATTTTAGCCTTCCAAGTGTAGCTTCAGCGTAGGACTGTTAAAATTATTGGTACAACTGCGAAAAATTTGGACTGTGTACTACGGATTGGGAAAGATCACATAAAGCACAAGTATAAGATATAGGGTCCTGGAGCTAAAGTAAAGCTTGCAGTGTCCGTGCCAAAGAAAAACTTTTCTGAGCAGGTTCTATTAACTTTCCAAGTCTGTATTCAGTTTTGTCATTGTTAATTCATTGTTGAAGAGCATAAGTGACCGATCAAATACAGAAAAATTATCACACATCTACTATACGCTGTTCGTTTCTGGTTGAGTGCATTAGCGCGTTCATTTTTGGAGTGCTAAGATCAAAAATTTTTGCCAAAATATTTTGTTCATCTAAGCTGTGTTGCGAGTGCTGAAGTCAATATGTCAAACTAATTCTGAAATTTTCTACTGAATGCCCTTCTTATGTAAGAACTTTTAATAGCTGATAAAATAACTTTACAAATCAATAATGATGTTATTACTCTGATATAACCAATGATATTAAACGGGAAATGTCGGAACAATAATATTGACTAGCTCTAGCAAGTTTATAAATCCAGTTTCTTCATTTACTTATGATGCAGGAGCCTTGATAAATGCATGGTTGTTCATTTTGCTTGAAGTAGAAGCCTTTTATCACCGACCCTTTTTATTTTGAAAAAAATTTCAAGTTAAATCTGTAAAAATCGGGAAAAAAACATATTCGGGAAATGTGATTTCATCATTCCTGTAACAAGTTTAAAGGAATTGACAATTCAGAAACGATAAAACATTTGTTTCATTTCAACGCCCACTAAACAAGGTGCTTTTGTTTTTGCCGAAGCATAACGCTAGGAATTTCATGAGTTCCACAGGATTGTGTGTAAATTGCATGGAAATGTCATGAAATATTTGGGAGGAATTTTATTGAACGAGAACAATCGCTCACAGAGCGAAGATTTGATTTTCAAAGAAAGAACAGAGAGGCCGAATAGAACTAAACATAAAAAGTAAAGCTTATGCGCAACATAGGAAATGAAAAACAGAAATTCTGTTTGCCAAAGAAAACAGGATCGTATAGCAACTGGTTACGAATGGGGAAAAAAATCCCTAGATGTGTAAATTGCAAGAGATATTCATGTGCGAGTGAGATTGGACACTAATACATTTCATCTAGGTTGCGAAATGAAATACTTTGATAGTGGGTATCGATTTTAGTTAACATTCTTTAATATCAACTGTAATTGATGTTAAAGTAAAAAAACTGGCACATCTTTGCAACTTATTCAACTTATTTCGACTATTTCAGTGACTATGAGCTGGTCAAAAAAACCTAAGCAAGATTCTTTATTGGTCTTTTTCCAACAAGAAAATTGTTCGAACTACAATGAGCATTTTCTTGGTAGAAGCCAAACTTCAGTATACATATATTATAAGCAATCCTTTTAAGTCATCGTCTACAATTTCACTTCTCGGCCGCGGCACAAGAGAACACATCAACAACAGTACATAAAAAGGGAAAAGTGAAGCTTGAACATGGGCATGCTGGGCAATGAGGACGTGAGCCACATCGATTCCACTCACCTGAACATAGTAGCTGCAGTCCGGGCATAGCTGGATCTTGATGACTACATGGCACAGGTGCTCCAAGAAAAAGTTTATATGAGGCCTCTTTGTAAGTTAGAACAGCGCATATGATTAATCTCTACTCTCAATGACGTCACAAAAAAGCAGACGTCTGGTTGTAGTACAAAAACAGCTTTTGCTGATGATTCAAAAAGTCTAGTAGAGAAATGAGAAATAAAATTTAATATTAAAACAGAGATTTTAGTCATTAATTAGCACACCTAATAATTACGTATCGCAATAGGAACATGTTGGTAGCCTGCCATTACACGGAATGTATTAACATTTTTATGACAGCATCTTGTATTGTGCTACAACTCCCTACAGACTGTCTCCGCTTGTCCTGCCAAAACATTCAAGTGACTCCGATATGGCTGGGAAATATCTTGTTTGGAACACAAAGAAAGGACAGAGAGCCGGATAAGAGGTGCGTCCTGCACAGCTCCTGGAATTTAGGCCCCCATTCCACTTTAAAAGGGCGACTCCAATCGACGTGTGTTACGTCGGCCGATTTCCCAGCAATTTTAGTAATTCACTTTTTTTCCGAGTAACACTTTAACAAAACGAGATTTTATTTTCACAATATTCGCACAACTCATTAATAACAACAATTCACTGAATATTCAAGCCTCAACTAGCTACGTTTGTCCATGTTATGGTTAGCATCAATCCAGAACTGAAAACAGCCATGCTTGCACACCGAAAATAAGGAAAGCTACTTCAAAATTTATCAAAATAATTTTATCAATCTGGAAGCACGGACACCCTGGCTATCAATGAGTCCATCATTACGTGCTGAGAACAGGGTTTCAAATGCCAATTTGTGCATTAGTTATTGATCTTTGAGGGCAACACTGAGTGGCCGTTACCCTCTGAGGGTCGTGTAGCGAAGCACTGAGCCTGCTATCCTCGCGCGTGTCAGCTGCTGAAGCTCCAATCAATATTCTTGGTCTCGGGAGTTGCTGGCGATCGCCAGCTGCAAATTTCACAATGTTTATACCATCGATTCTACTTTACGAATTCCAAAATAGTCTCAATAATGAATATGTGTGAACGAGACATGGTCAAGGTAAGAAACGATAAAATATCTTCTCACTTTTGAACCGTGTGACCAAAATGTATGTATGTAAAACATTTTCGCGTACTTGTGTTGCATATTACTTGACGAAAAATAAAACCTAGGGAGAAATGATGAGTACGACATCACAATTTAGAATTCGTAAAGTTCTTCCTCGGGAGTAGTTTTTCTGAGTTGTAATGAAACAAACACTTCACTTAACATCACACATTTATATCCACTGTTGCCTAAACAGCTTTTCGAAAAAAACTGATGCCTCGCCTTGAAATTCAATACGAACAATCAAACGTAGTATGTGAAGGTTTTATATTCAAGGCATGGACAAATACCTCAATATCGAGTGAAAATTTTGTAATTCTTTCTAAAAGGAAATAACGTTTGATCATTTCAGTAAACTTCTCGGTAGGCCATTTATCGTTAAAATAATGTGCAAATAAGCTGTTAACGTCAAAATATGTATCTAATATTATTCGAAGTTCTCAAGTATTTATTCAACGTAATGGTTCATCTCATTGCTGAGTCATTTTCTTTTAGAAGCTAGATAATTATCTGTAATGTAGTGGGAATCTTAAAAATAACGAGTACCCATGAAAAATTAATTTCACTTCATCTCTTTACAACTCAATCAATTTTAGCTCCGAGTGCCTAATATTTGAACACTTTGCCTAAAGTTTCATTCAATTTTAGAAAACTAATCTTTGGTACATTTCCCTGGTCAACCATTCACTTAAACGAAAAAGGCGCGTGCATTAATCGCATCACACTCAAGCCCTGTAAACTATGGAAATGCACTATACATCTGTTACGAAATGTAATAAATTTCTCCCTAAAGAAGAAATAAATTAAGAAAAAAATTGACCAAATTTGAAAAATAACAAACTGGTTTTTCATGTAATCGAGCCCATTACGTTTATTTCCTTTCTCTATCAAATTTTCATTCCGACATGATGTATCAAACTTTTATACCACCATTGATTTGTCCATAATATCAACTACGCAGATAAAAAAACACAGTTTAATCTGCATATAATAGGCCTAAATTTTTTGTACAGAGCGTTCGTAATTTGAACGCTGAACTTGCCTTGAACAGGTAATTTTCAACCTACAGCTACACGTACACTCCTGATCAAAATTTAAGACCACTTGAAAATTTAGAAAAATGCACACTTTTCAGAGATAAATAATTAAATGCATTCAACTAGGGATCGGTAATTACTAAAGGTAAAAGGTGAGAAAATCATTAAATAACAATTTTAACAATTTATTAAAAAAATTAGGCCTATTATATGCAGATTCAGAAGAGTAAAGAAATCAGGGTAAAGAAAGTTTAGTTTAAGGGTAATTTCCGGCATTTTAGATTAGTTACAGGTAGGCACTGATAGCGTCGAGGTTTCACCATGCCCAAAGCAAGCAAACTTTCCGAATTTGAACGTGGTCGAATTGTCGAACTGCATAAGCAAGGCTTGTCGCAACGCGCAATCGCAGCTGAGATTCACCGCAGTAAAACTAATTTGCAACTTCTTAAAGGACCCAGAGAATTATGAAACAGCAAAATCAAGTGGTAGACAGAAAAAAATTCGCCTGCATTGGGTAGGAGAATAAAACGGGTGGCTTCTAAAGACAGAGGACGGTCTTCCAAGCAAATTAGGGCCCTCACAGATGCTGATTACGTGCAGTAACGATCAGGCGGCACTTACGACAAAACGCCATGAAGAACAAAAAGCGTCTACAAGGTCCTCGGTTGCTTCAACGTCACAAAGTGGCCCGTTTACAGTTTGCTCGTGAGCACCAAACATGGGACGTTGCGAAGTGGTCTCAAGTTTTGTTTTCTGAAAAGAAAAAATTCAATTTGGATGGCCCTGATGGCTTCCAACGGTACGGGCATGACAAAGAAATCCCTCCTGAAATGTTTTCCATGCGCCATAGTGGTCCGTTGTGCTCCGTTATGGTATGGGGCGCATTTTCCTACAGAGGAACCATGGAGCTTCGAGAGGTGCAGGGTCGTCAAACAGATGCTGGTTACGTCGGAATGCTGGAAAGATCATCTTTGTCAGCAGAGGGTCCTCGTCTGTGTGGTGATGGACTGATTTTTCAGCAGGATAATGCAGCAGTGCACACCGCCCGCCAGACTACGACTTTCTTTAAAAAAATGGGGTCACTGTTTTGCGTCATCCAGCATGTTCGCCGGAATTAAACCCAATAGAAAATGTTTGGGAGTGAATGGTGAGAGATGTTTATGGAAATGGTAAACAATTTGCGTCAGTCAACGAACTTCGTGCTGCCATCTTCAGGAGCTGGGACAACATTCCTCGAGCCCTCATGGAAACCCTCGTTTCTAGTGTGCCACGAAGAATTTTTGAGGTTATTGACAAGAATGGAGGCAGTACTCATTACTAAGCTTAAAGTTTGCTCACCTCAACGTCGTTGAAGAAAGATTTCCCATGATTTTTGTATGTGGTGTTATCATTTTGATCAACTGAAAAAGTCATTATTCATTAAAAGTGTTGATTTCTTCATAAATTGTTACAATTTTTTTTTTGTCTTTCTCACCTTTTACAATTAGTAATTACCGATCCCTAGTTGAATGCATTTAATTATTTATCACTGAAAAGTTGGCATTTTTCTAAATTTTCAAGTGGTCTTGAACTTTTGATCAGGAGTGTATCTGTACACTGCATGTATGAAGAGTGGTCGCTTTTGAAAAAACATCAAATTAAAAATCCACTTCTCTACTTCACAATTCTGCGACGCACTGCAAAATAACTGAGATCGTCTTTTTGATGCAAAATGAGTGAAAGTTGAAAATTATGGAGGTTGTGTTCATTAAACGTTCAACAACAATCATATTGAATTATTAATCAGAGAAAACTCAGATTTTTCTGCAACTAAAATTAGCACACTACCTCGCCGCTTAAAAATGCATCGCTACCACTGTGTGTGACTTATTTTTTTGCTTCCCAAATTACAAATAATTATTAAGAATAAAATCAACGTAGCCTAGGGCTTTGTGTTGCAAAATTACATACCTCACCCATTTTCACATATCATAATGCATGAGAAGTATTGATATTTTTATTCCAGGGTAAATATTTGTTCATTTGTTTTACATGTGCGAATTGCGCAATGTTTTTCTAAAAATTAAATTGGCCAACCATTTTGTTACTAAAATCTGACTTCCTTGCAGACTTGCATTAACGCAGGAATTTCGGGTGGAAGAATAGCATACCTCCACCCAGAAAGTTAGATAAAATTACAAACTGTACAAGTGTAATATAGGAAACGATACAACAATAATATTAACACATGCTACAATGACCTGCAAAAAATGAAAATCATGAAAACTATCCCGGGAATTCTTCAACATTCGGTCCCAAATTGACTTACAACTCCGAAAATGTATTTCTCATGGTTTCCCCAACAGATTCTTCGAGATCAGGACCTGTTCAGTACTAGATCATATATTCTTAACACAATGCGCATTGTGTACAAAAAACTGATGGTGGAGTTAAAGAAAGTCCGGTTTGAGATTTTTAATTCACTTAAACGAACGATTAGTAGTAGCAGAAAAGTTAAACGAATCGATGGGCGAAGAGTAGCACTGATCGGACCCGAGTTCAAACACGCAGCTCTTGCCACACGCCAGCGCCCGCCGCTTGACCCGAAAAACCTAGCCACAACGGCCTGTTGGAA
>JACJUY010000253.1:265722-281539 GCA_014220935.1 Platorchestia sp. MABIK
TGAACAAATCAAATTGCTTCGAGTGGTAGCCTTATTAATAAGGCGACCTATCTGGATTTCCGCACACATTGTATGATTTTCCAAAAATAACTTCACCCAAGCTACACCCTAATACATTATCGCTACGCACAATCTCGCGCTATTACAATTTAGTCCCCGGTTATAATGTAATCAATCTATGAAATGGTTGAAACCCTATGATTGAATTGATCAACATTGGATGAGATTGCATTGACCGGCCTATTTCTTTCTTTTACAATCAAGAGCATGAGTATTTGAAGTGTCGAGCTAAAGTTACTTTGAACCTTTACACAATAATTCCTTACTCACAATACAGATGAAACAATATTTTTCAGATACTACAGTACACAATAATTGCATTCATTATGCAATCAAGTGCACACTTCTTCTAAGGTGTTTTTTCATGCGCTCATTCTGTTTAGTTTATTCCGACATCAGTCATCGATTCGGATACAGGATGCGGCTGGCAGAATTAGTTGAAATTCGCCAGGGTTGCAGATTTTGCTAACTTTTCTCCCCAGATCGATGCGTATCTCCTTTTGTGATATATACATATATAGATGAGACAATCTTCGTTATACCTTCCACCTTCATGATAGAATATTATTTCATGATAAATTACCATTTTCTTTGAGTGAGGATTAATAAGTTATTCAATATTCCCCTTTTTCATAAAATGTTTTCATGTTCATATTTATTTCTTCCTTCATTTTTTTATCACTACAAAGAAACTCTAAAGCGATTAAAATTAAAAGAATGCGATGTTTATATATACCTAACTTGCTTCTAAACTCACCCTGGCCCATTCCCAAGCGTTGACTTTCTTCAACCAATTTGATCATTAATAATTGTAACTTTTGGGTACGACAATGTGTAAAATAAAAATTTAACCCAATTAATTTCAAACAATTTTTGATGAAGTTATGATGAAAATATGTTCAACTATTTGATATATTATGAGATTTTTTCACCCATAATTATGAATACGACATAACTTCAATATATTGCGCTTGATTTTTCAATAATTGAGAAAAAAATTACTAAGTCAGTTCTTGAATTGTGTATGATCCTTCTACTTACGATGTATCATTGTAAACAATTAATAACTCTTTTTATTACACGTTCACATCAATTAGAAAAAAATTGCGTTTCGTAGGTATAACTTCTGTTCGCATGTATCACTTCTACTGCCTAGGGTTGCAGCTAAAATTCTCACTGAAACACGCGATCTGCTCCGCCCACCACAGTTTCCAATGGTAGCGCTTACACTGCCCTTTCTTTTAGGAAATCTTTTTCTTTCGTCCCAGTTACTCCTATGAAAGGGTACTCACCATTGTTTTAGCCAATGGTGATAATATCGTTTTCAAATTCTGTCTAATAACCAAGCCAATCGCAACAAAATTTCATAAATATCTTCCCTTTCGAATAAAATTCTCCCCTTTTCACAATATAAATCACTACAGAGACTTAATTTTCATTTTTTCACTTTATTCTCCGATAGCTTGAGATCGGAAAATAAAGATCACTTCTGCTTTTGTCTGCGGAGTGTGAGAGAGGGCTAATGTGAGGGTGCCCGCAACACAAGACGGAAAGGTTTTCCACTCAAGTTAAACATTAAGATTGCTGATGACTGCAGTTAATATTTTGTCGCACACTCGAACAGAAAAATCATTTTTTCTAAAAATTCCAAAATTGTCACCAAATATTAAAGCATTCAGTTCTTCGCCTCCAGATGTCTCTTTATAACATTATTTGTCACATTTATTCGTTACGTGAGAATCATTTATTACGGCATTGTTTGTATATGACACTTTTAAATTAGTAAGGCGAGTTGGTATTTGGTAAAGCATTTTCTCCGAGCTAATGATAAGGATCATGTCGATATGTTTGCACGGAAAAGCAGCTTCAAATTTCTGCCATGTCGATTTTGTTATTCTAGTTGCAGAATTATTCACTTCCACCCATTATGTTAACAACAATATTCCCTGATATGGCAGAAGCATAAGCTCATTTATATTTTTCGCATTATCAATCTTAGATAACCAAGGTAATACATTATCAGGTGTTTCTCTCAATCTTTTATCCAACCTCTTATATAGCTATTATGATACTCATGTATATTTACCAACAAAAGATTTCTATTTCAAAACCATCGTTTATAATTTTTGTTAGCAATGTTTATTGTTGAAGTGGAGCCCGTCCTGCAAAGAGTTCAATATTGATAAGTCACTGCCGTTTTTTCTTTTATTTTTAAATCGCATCAAACTTAGAATAACTTGACCAAGAGGATGATTTAATATTTTTCTCTCAATCTTTTATTCTACCATTGGCACGGTTATTATGATCCCCTTCTTTGTTAACCAACTGCGAATCTTTATACCTTTTCAAAACCAATATTAAATTTTCCATGCATTAGCTTAACACATTGACAGCGATGGTTTAAACTGAAGTTTAATATTCAATTCAACTTCAAAGTCAAAAGTTGCTGAAAATTTTATAAATAGGAAACATTAACTGGGTATATCAAATACCATCAATTTAAAAAGAGTGTTGAATTTTTTTCGAACGACCCATCGAATTGCAGCTGGAAAAACTTAAGTACGACCCACAGGTGAGTCATATCGCAACAAACGTGCTAATTGAAAATTCATTCAAGTCATTGATGAAGTTTTTTGTTATTGTTTAAAACCTATACTTGCGATGACTGACAATGAAATGATATTGGATAAAGAATTGAGACTGAATTTAAAAAAAAATTCGACATCATTGCTGGACAGCTGGTAGTAAAAAATTTGATCTGTCAATTTAGCTTCGTTAACGTTATTCTCCCTCTATAAAATTGGCAAATTACAGCTTCCAACAATTCTAAATGCTGAATGCTTGGATTTTATTTAGAACAAGCTCAAACTTGAGTACTTTGGATAAATAAAACATCACGAACCATAGCCAAGTTGATGTAGAAGAACTCAAGTTGCCAGCTGTACCTCAATTGCGACATAGGTTGTCTGTTAATCCTGCGCCTAATGCAAGCAGAGTTTGTCAACGCCACATGATCCTTCTGGGTTCATAAAACCCAGACGATGTACAGTAAAACCTTCCACAAAAACGCCTCGTTCATTCATTTCTCAGAAAATGGGGAACATAAGCTTGGCGGAAAACTGATCAAAGAGATACTACCAAGCATTTTAACCTCACAGTACATTTTCAAAGTTTGAACAATCTTAAATTTTATATTTTTACATAAATTTACGTACATGGGTACAGTATTTGACTTCACTAAACGATTCGTTAAAAACTGGCACTCGTTCCTACCTGAAGTACGTTTTCTAAAAGTCAACAATTTTTAACCCAGCACCGACCATCTGGATCAAAAATGAAATACTGAAAATTATTACTCTGAGTTTTGAATTCAATGAAACGGAAGTCAATGGAAAAGTTGGTGCATATGTTTCATTGTCATGACTTAGTGAGAAATAAATGCTTCGTTCGAATAAATCAGGCAATAAAAGGCCATTTTTAGGTCAACATTTTGAGGGTAATAATCTGATCTCACATGTGACTGATGTGCCACCATTTAAACTAGCTCAACGTTTCTTCAGTGGAAGCCAGATAATCAAAGGAATTTTTTTTTCAGGTCAAATGAATACCAAAGTCAGGAGAAGGAGCAAGAAGAACAAAGAAAAACGCTGTATTTTGTAGAAAACAAAAAATTTAACACATTGTTTTTTTTAATTCGAAGAGCTTTATATCTAATTGGTGAAAAAAAACACAATAAGTATTATAGGTTCTATAACAGTGGTTGAATCAACTGAGTGTAAAGTAGTAAATACGCGTTATCTTAGTTTACCGCATGTTTAAAAACTTGAAAACGGTGAAACATATTACAGTACCGATAGATGAAAAGGAAAAACTTTGAGACTTTGAGACATAAAACTTTGAAAGAAGGAAGAGTGAAAGCAAAAGGAAAACCGTAATTTCTGAAAAAGTTGATACATGAAATGCATTTAAAATGTTTCTTATCGTTAATGTCCTTACTTGATGGACAAAGAGTAAGAAGTAGACAATAGTTGTGTCAAGGATTGAATATGTATAATATTAAGAGATGCAACATTAAAATCTATTCTCTTGGATATTTTACTCTAGACGCGAAGACTGAAAGTTTAAGAATACTGTGAAAATTACTGTAAAATGTCCCGGAGGATGCTCTCCTCTTTCATTCACTGAAGAGCTAAGGCTGCTGCAGCAGTTGTTGGTATTCCTGGAAGCGTAGTGGGTGACGGTAAATTATTTTACACACAAAACTAAGAAATAGATATTTCAGAATTTTTAAACTAGTTTTTCGTGAATGCACATCAACAAGTGCGCACCTAATAACCCGCTGGGGAAAATGCTTTAAGTACATGGCTAAGTTTTTTCTGATTTCCCACCAAAATAATACCGTTGCAAAAAATTCCGAGTCAGAAACGAGAAACAGCTGTCGCACATGGCTAAAAAAACACTTTGCCTTAAAAAAACAATGGACAAGAACGAAACAATTTTGGAGTGCTAACAAGAAAAGTTGGTATATTTCGATTTAAAAAAACTCCTTAATATAGAATTATTTCTATCGAATTTGTAGAGGTAAACAAAAGGCATTCTAATGCCTATGAAAGGAGTTGAAATGCGATTAATGTTATGAAAATGTTTGCTACTTGTTAAGAAAAAGAAGAGACCTAAAACACCCTAACGAACTGACCAAAATACCGTTCTAAATGTTTCCTAGTGATGTGTGGATAAATTTCCCCACGGATTCGTCCGGCGTTTTCATTAGGTTCCTTACTTTAAACGTAGCCCCCTGGTGATGCGTAGGAGGCGAGGTCACGCAGCAGCAGCAGCGTATATTAGGAGTTGTGTCAGGTGTGAAAGGATAGCCAGGCAGAACCAATACTTAGCATGAGCGACGGCGAGTGTACTGTTGGCTCCTGGCAAGCAGCTTGGCGACGGCCGCAGTCCCAATTTTCTCCAGCCCTTCCTCCTGCATGTACTGTATAGTAATCTAGTGTTTGTTTCAGTGTGTGACTGTGCAAAGTTTGTCTTTTTCGCCAATAATTGCATGATTATGGGAAGTTCTGACAGGTCTTCTTAATGACGGGTTCACGTCTCTTAAAATGGGGCTACCTTACCCTATCGGAGTGAACTTTCGTCATCTTTACTTTGAAATCTTAACTACTATTATCTATTGAATTATTATTGGGCCTCTGCCTTTTCCAACTATCATTGAACTATACTGCGATTGCTACATCACCATTACTTGCAGCCACTAGAAGCCGCTCCGCACACTGGAGGTTAAAGTTCTTCAGAGGTGCGTTGCAGGGTAGGTATATTTGTTAATTTTTTAGCCGGTCTCATTGAGACCTGTTTCTGCGTTGACCTGTTAGTGTCGTTAGTTTACGAGCATCAGAGGCTTGAATTGAGTGCTGCTTTTCCAGCGCCTGACACCAATTTCAACCCTCAAAAATTGTATGCGGATTATAATAGTTATAGATAAATTTATGCGGGTTGGAAAAAATAATTTACGGATTTTAACTTAAAAATGTTATATCGAGGACAAATTGATCCTTTTTTAAGTAACAACAGCCAATTGGTCACTTTAACAACTCGCCGTGTTGGGCCTGGAAAGTTAAATTAGAAATTGCCCAACTTTCTATATGTTTCTTCCTCTGTGTTAATATTTGAACCATTTTTGTTACCTTGAACATTCATTTATCTTTTCCGCTTTGAATTAGAGCGATTAAGTAAAACGTGTAATGGAGATTCCTCCCTGATGAAAAAAGTATCCAAACACAATTTACAGAAAACCTTGCACAACACGAGCGTTTGAAGCAAATAAACACACACAGATTTAAACTTCCATGCCTGCTCATAATACGACATGTGAAATATACATTAAGTGATCAGTTTGTAAATCTTCAGCCAAGATTACGCTTATGATCTAGTTTGTTCATTTATATTTTGAGAAACATGAACGCACAATGCTCCTCGGGTTTGTGATTATTCTGTATTAGAAGCAGCGAGCCAATGTACTAACATTATTCACTGAAACATCTATTTAGTTCTGCTTAACAATTTAGTACTCACCCTATTTACCCTAGGTAAATAGGGTGGTGAACATCGCGGTTTATGTGCAATATTCCTACTACAATTTCTACAATTGAATGTCCTACTACAATTTCTGTGATATAAAATTTGATTCTTTGTGTAGTCGCTTTCGTTTTCTGTGATCTACATATCTAGTCTATATTACTTAAGTGTTAGTTGTGCGTTTTCCAATGTGACTGAAAATTATTCTGAATTATTTTCTTTTTCCAGTCTGAGGATGACGTTAGATACGTCGAAACGTTACATTTTATAATCAGACAGAAATATCAATTTTAATGAATCACTGTGTTTTAGTACAAAAATGCTAGGAGCATTTCTAAACAAACGTACGCGTGAGGAAATTGGACTATTTCGTAAGGCTGAAAAGTTAAAAAATTAATTATGCAAGTGCGTGTCAGCCGTTTTGTTCAATGAAGTGTGTGAGAGAAGGGTTTCTCCTAACCTACACGGACATTCGCCTCTATGACGGAGGGGCGAGATTCTCTACGCTGACGAGCGAATTTCGGAAGAAATTGTTACAGCGTGAGTTGGATCAGAAATTGAAATTGAAAATTTAACTGAATGATGAATTGCAGCAAGAACATGAAAGTTTTCGAAGATCAGCACGGCAAGAAGTTTTGGAAGAATTCGAAGAAGCACTCCGTTTTACAAGAACTCGGGAACACGAGAGCAATCTGGCAGCAGTTTCGCGTAAGCTCAATCGGCTTTACGACTATAATTTGCTTTTACCCGAACTATGTAAGAAGTCTTAAATTTAACTGATATTGTATTAGACTAACATGAAATTGATATTTCAAATTTGGGTTGGAACTATCACACTAGAGTAGATTTGATCCAATTAAAAAGCAGCTGCAGCTGCAGTTGGAGTGTGCGTATCAAAATGTTTTCAAACTAAGTCGTGAAAGTTTAGTTACAGTTGAACCTAACTTGGACGCCGCATTGATAGCTGAGAGTACTCGCAATAGAAGCACGTTCAGTAGAAAGGGTCTAACTCAATCACAGCGCCAGGCCATCCGTAATTTACGTTTGAATAAAGAAATAGTCATTCGCAAAGCTGACAAATGTAATAAATACGTACTTTTTAAGCCCGATGTGTATAAGCAAAAGTTAGACCATGTATAGAAAATAAATTTAGTACTAACTGGTCGTAGAGTTTTAGTGAATGTAATCGTCACGATGTCCAGTTTTTTGCCTTAAAATAAAATCCTCTGTTTTGTTAAGTTAAACTGACGATTGCATGGTCCAGTGTTCTTGGAAGAAAGAAATACTTCAGATTGAAAAACTCAACAATGAGCGAGTTTCTAACTTCGTGAGGGAAACTTCTAGGAAATGAAGTTCCGGTCAAAGCACAAAATGCGCTTAAGGTTCCTCATTCTTTTGTCACTCCCAATAAGAACATATAGACAATGATACTTGAGATAAAATTGAAATACGGTGATAATTTCATTTCGTTTAAAAATGAACAAATGTCTTTAAAATTCCTACCAATGTTTTACAAATGATCCTAATTGTGTTTTCATGATCGACTATGATATACAGGCTTAGCGTAAGATTTTTGCAGTAGGTCTAGTAAGATATGCATGAAAGAAATATTGAAATCCCCATTGCTACCCAAGTTAACGTCATCATCAGGGCTGTGACATTATGCATCTTGCATAAATGCATATGCAAATGCAATTTTCTAAAATGCATATGCAATTTCTAAAATGCGTTTGCATTATCTCAAAATGCATATGCATTATCTCAAGATGCATATGCAACATAAATATATACATGATGTCCAAACATTCATTTATCTGCATTGACATATAATATTAATCTGGTTTGACATGCAACTCTAGTACGGTGCAGAAATAACGAAAATCATACCTCCCTTTCATTTTATAGGTATAATAAATTGTAATAAGAGTGTAGTGGAGTTTAATTCCATATGGTATGCTGAGTTGGTGAGGGCGCTATGGTCGTGTATGTGCACTTATGAATGACTGCTGAACTTTGTGCCGGTCGGGATGCAACCGTATGCTCAGTTGTAGTCTGCTGCCGTCCTCTAATGTCGGTGCTTACCGTGATGGAGTTAAATTATAATTTCTCTCGTTTTTCAGACGCTTGCGATCACTCACTTGAACAGTATACTCTATTTCGTGTGTTGGTAATCATGCCAAAAACTGCCAAGACAACTTCTCAAAGAATCGAAAGATATGTACAGGAATTTTAAAATGTTATTGATATTGGTGGTCAATTATTATGCAAGTATTGCAATATAAAGGTAAAGTCTAAATTTGTATAAAATTTGTTATATGGTTTTCAAGGTCCCATAAACGTAACAATTAGATTGTTGCATATGATAGAGTAGGCTAGATATGATGTATGTTGCATATGATAGATTATGTTGTGTGCTGCGTAGCAACGCTCGTACAGCCTGAGAGCCAAGAGTTGTGAGCGAATGATAGCTACTCTTTGCACCAGCCACCCTCGCGAGGGGACACGGCTTTGGTAGCTGGATGGGGATGATAGAGTGAAGGTTGCTGACAGTTTCGGTGATGTTATTTTTGTTCCTATGTCTCATTTCAACGAAGAAATCAATTATTAACGATAAGTCCCGTGAAAATCCAACCCTCCTTCGAATTAGACAGTAAGAAAGTGAAAGTGCGGCGGCCGGTTACTTCGATATCCTTCGTTTTTTGAATTCTCCGGCGGCCGGTTACTTCGATATCCTTCGTTTTTTGAATTCTCCAAAGGTTTGCCTCATATTAAATGCTTCAAAAGTAGTGATTGCATGTGGCGTATGAAATTAAGTTAATGCAATCTGACGTAAGAAGTTCAGTAAATATAAGCAGGTACAATTAGCTTCATTCAATATTGACACGTGGCACCGAAATTCGCAATAGTTTAGTCTTCATTGTAAAGTTACTGTTCATGAATGCGAAATTGAATATTTAATACATTTCAATACTGAAAAGAAAGATGCACAACTATTGGAACATTGATGTTTGACCTTAAATCTATATTTGTACACGAAAATCTTGATAACCATGATATTGAGTTTAGGAGACTTTTAAAGTGACTGGTAAGTACGGCATAATTCTTAATTGAACTCTTCTCTCAGATATCAACTCAGTGACGATCACAAGTGACCCAACATTTAGGGACCGCGTGTCACAAAAATAAAAAAATCGGCTGCTGTTGGGCTGCTGCCCGAATTCTTAAGAATTTGGAAACCCTGAAAGTGTCGACATTAACCCTGAAGAATATGAGAGTCAAAACTCTGGCCATATTGTTAAAAAAAATCAACAATGACCTATGTAAAACATTTTAAGCAGCGGACATACCTTTCAACAAATTGAGCAATGTAATACTCAAGGAGTTTTAAAAAAAACACACAGGATAGGTCATCCCAGACCAGTCAACCATCCGATAGCATTATGTGCAGCACGTACGTGTATGATGATAAAATGAAAGCGTTAAGGGAGAAGGCAGAAGGACAGAAAGTATGGGTATCTCTAGATGAAACAGATATAGACCAACTACACGTTGTCTGCTGCGTATTTGCCGTACTGGGAGTTAACGAAGTCTACTTGGCTAATGTACAAATCTTAGACAGAGTGAACCATTCGACAATTTCTGCATTCCTCCACGATTCCTTGCGATGAATTTGGCCGGAGCAAGTAAACTATAACAACGTTCTGATAGTTACTACTGATGCTGCTTCTTATATGAAGATAGCTATTAATGCACTGCAAGGCACGTATCCTAAAATGATACACATGACGTGTTTAGCACATGCATTACATAGGGTTGCAGAGCTGGTTCGCTCTAATTACCCAAACATAAATGCTTTAATTTCATCGATTAAGAATGTATTCGTGCGGTCACCCAACAAAATCGACATATTTAGAGACCTTTGCCACAATACACCGCGTACTCCTTCTCCTGTCGTGACCAGATGGGGCACATGGATTGAAAGAAGCAGCGACATACTTGGCAACTAACTTCGACAAAATCTGTGAAGTTACATCTACGTTTGACAGCAGCCAAGTTCAAAGCATTGAAGACTCTGATGCTCTGCTTCAGGATGCAGGAACACCAACCCCATTTAATTTCATCTCTGCAACATTCTCGGTTTTGCCAAGTCAATGCAAAAGTTGGAGGCTACAAGTCTTCCATTGTCTTCTGCGATTGATACTATTGACAGTGTTAAAGAATCCCTGGAAACATCACATGACAAGCAATTACTAAACAAACTTGACGATGCAATAGAGAAGAATACTGGCTGCGCTTCGTTGAAATACAATAATTCAGTATTGAAAGGCGATCCGTCTATTACTACACCAGATGATTTTCCAAATGATCTGACCCCCTGTGATATGCTTTGTTATAAGTATGCACCAGTTGTATCTTGTGGAGTTGAGAGAGTCTTTTCTGTTTATAAAACTGTTTTAGCTGACAATAGGAGAAGTTTTACCTTTGAGAATTTGAAGTACCATGTGGTAACTCAAATGTACCTCGAAAGTAGATGACATTATACTCATTGTTAATGATAATTAGCCAATCTTCTACTGTCAATATTATACGAGCCATAACAAGATTGTAACTACATTTTCAAATTTACCTGTAAATAGGTCTTCTATACATGCGTTTGTTAACAAGTTTGGTTTTGTTTATATATGTTATTACTTATTACAATTAGTAAGTAATTTTGTTTCCCTTGAGTCCTCTATTTCTCCCCAATTCCTCAATACAGTTGAGAGTTTATAGCTAAACTAGTACAATCTAGTGATTTATACAGTGTAAAGTTATAGCCAATAGAGCGCACGAATGCTGAGTTTCTCCTTTACATCTAATCAATTAAAGGAATTCACTTAAAACATGTTTAAAAGAATTGAAATACATGCATATGTGCATTATAATAAATGCATATTTGCATTATAATGAATGCATATTTGCATAATAATAAATACATATAATGCATATTCATAGCTGCGTATAATGCATATTTATAATTGCATAATGTCACAGCCCTGGTCATCATATTAGTGAGTAAAAAATAAATCAACTCAGGTATGAATATTTCAGCTTCACAGAGTTTCAGATGCTGACTTCAAAGTAGCAGTGAGCCGATTTAAAGCAAACCTACGATCGTTTAGTTTGACAGTTGAGCATTAAAGAACAATGCGATGTTACGGTATGTCATTCTCTATGACAAAAATGTGAAATGGGCGTGACGCCTTCGCCGGAGACTCTTTCACAGTTTGATGGTTTAATGCGCTGGGAAAGCCTATTTCATAAAATAGCTCTAAAAACTGAAAAAGCTTTTTGTTTCAGACGTGATGAAATGTGCCTATTTAAGACTTCATTTCTCCGATTTGGTTTTTCGTTCGAAATATTAGGTGAAATAAATTTTACAACGTCTACATTACTCCGAGGAAGTTAGAAAAAAAAATGATAACACGTGTCGGACTGTCTGAATGAGGATCCTTTTTGGAATTGGGACCCAACGTTTCTAGAGACTAGCTTTGCACACAACTTTGGGTGCAAAGTTCGCACATTTTCACCATTTTTTAAGATATGAAAACATGTTTCCCCAGACTAGACTGTAATTATCAAAACGGGGTGATACCATAAACTGAATCACCTACATTATCAGATTTTAGTCAAATGTGTTCTTAATACGATGAAAAACATTAAATATGAACTAATTTTGTTGGATAATTTTCCACGTGTGATTTGAAAGTCATGTTTCTGTCGAACAAAACACCATTTTTTTATTCCGTCTACTGGGTTGTCGACGTGAACGTTAGTTTAGAGAATTTTTTTATCGCACTATTTAACTCAAAAATAATGCATTCTGTTCAATTCGTGTCAAGCTTTGTTGAGATCTAACTTCAGTATATATATATATATATATATATATATATATATATATATATATATATATATACGCAAATAAGTTGTCGAAGTCTCCCATTGAATTACTTCCGTCCCGTTTTCTGTGTTCATGTCTAAACTTCCTGTGGAGACGCCATCAGCTCCTTCTTCTTCTTCTCGCCGTCATGCGAGACGGACCTACAATGTAATAGTTTCTAGTTTAGCTATTGTGTTTGTTTTACCTCACATCTCACACTTGTTTGTAATCGTTGCCGTACTCCATATTCAAAGATGGAACGAGGCCTTTCTGGTCTAACAGGTTATGGGCCCAGTAACCTTACTTTTGATGGCAATGGTGAAAGATATGAGTTGTGGGAAGTTAAATTTCGAGCCTACCTAGACTTGAAATCGTTGAATGCCGTCCTTGAGGGCGAAGAATCAAGTACGGATTTTGGGAAGAATAAGCAAGTGTTTTCCGAGCTAGTGCAAAGGCTCGATGATAAAAGTCTCTCACTGATTATCCGAGACGCTTATGGAGATGGAAGAAAATCTATGAAGATACTCCGTGAACATTACCTTGGTACCAGTAAACCGAGGATTATTTCTTTGTATTGCGAGTTGGCCGCGCTGAAGATGCAAAATGGCGAGACGGTGACCGACTACTTGCTGCGGGGAGAGACGACTGCTTCCTACCTGAAAAAGGCCGGCGAAAATATCAGCGATGGACTGATAATCGCCATGATTATCAGGGGATTGCCAGCCGCCTACAACGCGTTCTCTACCGTCATCACACAACGTGACAGTACAGATATGAACTTCCAAAAATTCAAGCAAGCACTCAAGAGTGAAGAGGAAACAAAAAAGACCAGACAAAGCCACAGCGAGAATGAAGAAAGAGTTATGAAAGTGAAAGACACTAAAATTACTTGTTACCTATGTGGCAAGTCAGGTCACAAGAAATTTGAGTGTAAAAGTTACAGTGCAAAGAAAAATCGGTGGTGTTCCATTTGTAAAAATGCATCTCATGATACTTATTTCTGCCGAAAGAAAGATGCCGTGAAAGCGATGGCAACAGATAGTAAAGATGTGAAAAGTTATTTTTGTTTTAGGGTATCAACAGACCCAGAAAGTGATTCTGTTGCAGACAGTGAAAATCTACTGGTGGATTGTGGAGCTACTGCTCATATTTTTTGTGATAAATCTAAGTTTGAATCCTTAGATGAAAGTTTTGACCCTAGTAAGCTTTTCATTGAATTAGCTGATGATTCTAGGATGAACAATATTGTAGATTGTAAGGGTGATGCAAGGATTACCCTGACCAATGCCAGAAATAGGAAACATAGTGTACTTTTCAAAAATGTTCTTTGTATTCCTAGTTTTAGGCAGAAAATTCTCTCTGTTCAGGCTGCTATTGATCAGGGTGCATCATTTAATTTCAGTCAAAATGTTGCTAAGTTGTTTGCTTCAGATGGGAGTGAGTTTAATATTAAGAAATGTGGTAAGCTGTATTATTTGCATTCTGTAAGCTCTGTTGACTCTGTAAATGCTGTTGGTGAACACACTCTGGAGGAGTGGCACAAACAAAACAACAAACAACAATATCGGCATCTACGGATGCTTTATTTCCAATTGAAGCATGATACATATCACCTTTTACATTGGTTTTTCAAATGCCTTAGAACTAACACCAGGACGCCATGACGCTTTCCCCCGGTCAAAGACCGGTACCCATTTCAGACACCTAGGTAGAGAGGGGTATTGTGCTTAGAATTTTTCTCCTATACCCAATGGAGAAAATCGCCACAAGCGCCGAGACTCGAACCCGGGTCTCCCCGCACGGAGTCAGGTCCTATTCACACACAGCTATGGCGAGATCTAACTTCTTATTATTATATTCCTGGGCATTGTAATGTTAAAGATGTGATGAGCCTAGAAAGTGTTACTAAAGGAATGAAAATCACCAACAAAGGAAATTTCCATTGTGAGATCTGTGTCCAGGGTAAAATGTGTCAGTATAGGAGCAGAGACCCTGATGAGAAATCAAAGAAACCATTAGAGTTGGTCCATAGTGACCTAGCTGGGCCTATAAGTCCTACCTATCTTGAAAATTCCATGTATGTCATGTCGTTTGCAGATGATTTTTCAGGGCTTATATTTGTGTATTTCCTGAAAAGTAAAAAAAAGGAAAAAAAAAGAAAAAACAGTTAATTTCCAAAAGAGATGTTACAAAAGTACCATCATGGGTTTTTAAATATCATAAAGTTAATACACTTAGATGATACACACACGAGTATTGTAATACCCATGTCACTAGTCGAAAAATGATTGAGGGCAATGTACTCCTAATATTGCTCAAACTACATTTGATGATACATGTAATGATAATTGTAAGAGATAACACAACTTCATGACTTTTGACAGTTTACACACACATGACATGAAACTTCGCAATTCTTGACGCCAGGAAATACTTTATGAATCGCTTGTTTTGACCGATATTCCGAAATGTTCTTTCAACGAAAGCGTGAAAGAAAAAAATATATATACGAGTATAAGCAGGAGGAACACGAAAATTACAAGTTTTGTATTTCTAATTAAATCATTTTAACATAACGATCATTAGTTGATATGCATTTTATTTAAATATAAATGAATGATCACACAAAAAATGTATAGTTTTTACGTGAATGCTCTACAATAATAAAGAGATGAGTTAGGTAATGTAACAAGTTGAGAGTGAACAGGAAGAGACCATTATCTCTAGTTAAAAATGTCAGTTGTCGGTTTAGTACACACATGTGCACATGTACATGTAAATATATACACATATACGCGCACATACATACCTACGCACACGTAAACATACACAAATACATTTCTATGCATCGAGGAAATCACAAGACATCCGCGTTCTTTAAAATGCTGTGCGATGTTCTGAAATATAGGATAATGAGCAAAGGAAATTCGTGGCAACTTTTCCAGTATGTGTTGCTGCTTACAATTTCTAATGAAATATTGTGACGATGTTTAATTAAATATTGTATCGAAAAGATTATTGGTTCATAAGCGTCTGATTTATCATATGTGGGTGATCGCGCAACAAATAAATATATATATATATATATATTTTATAAATGCTTTACAATAATGAAGTGAAATGAAGTATTACGTAGTGACACATTCATCCATCTACGCACGCATAGCGTGCACACGTACACACATTCACAAGTAAGCATATGCGCAAATAGCGTAAACTAGTCAGTATAAACTAGCATTCCAATCGAGAAACACCGAGAAAATACCTTTTATTACGGCCTGAATTTTATGAAATTTCCGTACACGAAATAGTGGCACAAAACAGTCAATCTGAGTCCGAAACATGAAAACGATTGTCTTACAACGGTACCCAAGTATAGAAATATTTCCAGAAATGTGCGAGGCTTAGGCGCGGTTGTTATAATTTACTCTAGAGCGTAAGAGATGATATGATAACTACACTACACTAGCCTAACAAGAGCATTTTTGGACGTGAGTAAGAAAGAAAACATGAATGCCCAATAAGGGTTTCATATTAGAAAAAAAATCACATTATCTTTGAAATATGGCGCAAAATGTCTGTATTTGATAAACATACATAGTACCACATTTTACATGTATAAGACGTTTAAGCTTTGGATTGCTTTGCAATAATAGAATGAAATGATGTGTTAATAAATAAAAAAGCGAGGACAGTAACTCTCATATTAACCATTATTTTTAATCAAACAGGAGAATTAAACAAGAGAATTAAAAT
>JACJUY010000254.1:11601-24694 GCA_014220935.1 Platorchestia sp. MABIK
TTTACTTGCTTATGCTTTTACTTTCATGATTTATGACTTTCATTTTTATGATAAAATACGTATTATGGGAAAGTATCGGTAAAGTATCGGCCGGATTTTGCCGATACCGATACCAGTAAAATGACCGATACCTGCCGATACCGATACATCGGTACATCACTACCGAAAATCTCTAGTCCTTCAGATTTCTACTGTTACCGTCTCCTTAACAAGAGAACTTGTCATGCACAATGAAACTTTTGAAAGTGAGCATCTGTCTCATTTTTCACTTACAAAAACTTCTCAAAACCAATTAATTAATAGTTCATATACAAGTATATTGTTTTATGTTCATGTTAAATGGGAAAAAGATTTGCATCCCTTGGGTTTTTTGTGTTGTACTTTCACTTCGTTTTGGATTCAAACATAGTCATTGCGTTGCTTACTTATTTTCAGCTAGATATATAATAAGGATCTATCAAATTTAAAACTCTATCATGTATTAACTAGTGTATATTTTTCAGCATCATCTTAGGGTTGAACTAATCCAGTGTTCATGATGTGGGCTTTTATTGGCAAAGTAACTGTAGCGTACCTGCTGATCCGTTTCCTCATTTCCTTGGGCAAAGGATTGTATTCCACTTTGATAGCACCGGTGCTCCGGCTGCATATCAACTTCAACAAGACTGGCAAATGGGCAGGTTAGTACCTCTGCTGTGTTGCCTGACCCTTCATTACTTTGTTGTTGAAATTTACAGGAACTTTAGTCTTTAAGGTTGAATAACTTGAAGCTATTGGATTGTCATGGGTTTTTTAGTGCATTATTTCTCAGCTTGTAATTTTTCATTATAGCTGTTCTAAATATTTATTTGTTAATATTTTATTATGATTGAGTAAATTCTTTGAAGTATATATATAACCATATACTTGTCAATGATACTTGCCTTTAATACTGAATGAAAGTGAACAGTAGCCTTATGTGGAGTAACTCTGTAGTTGTCTAGAAACAAAATATTATAAATTTAAAAAATTATTCCTTGAAAGGTATATAGCCTAAGTGATACTATTCAATGGGAAGTAAGTTCTCAGATTTTTACAAAATATTCAAGTTTGTGGGTTCATGTAGGTTGTATCAAGTTGTACCTCTAGAAAAACTTTTTTGAAGAAATAATAAATACCTAAATGATGCAAAGTATACATCATGGAGCAAAAATTGAAAGTTTTTCTTTACATTCCTGAAGTAGGAAGACCTATAGAAAAAGAATCCAATAATAAAAATAGCTATTCCTAATGGGGACATTTAAACAATGATAGATATCCTTACAAAGTGTCATTCTGTGTAATTTGTATAGATTTCTTCATTTTGTCTTGTGCCATGCTGGCAGAGGCACCAAATATCAACACACTCAGCAGTCAAAATCTAGAAATGCGTATAACTGTTACGAGGGGATTTATTTTCTTGCTGTAGTGGCAGATGAGTAAAGAATATATACATATTGCACTAATTGCAGTGAAATCTTGTTGATTAAATTTTTCTCTCTCAGAAATTGTAAATTTCAACCCTTTCACTCCTGATAATTTTGTTTTGGAAAAATTGAAACTGGTGCCATATATTACTTGTTTATAAGTCTAGAAAACTTGAAAAAATAGCTTTAAAATTTCTACCTTCTTAGGTTAGGATACAGGCCCTGGGAATTTTTGTCTCATCGGGATTTTATGAAGGTTCACTGGCCACTGGGGGCCTATTGAAAATCTGTGGGATGCATTTGCCCAACAGAAGTGAAAGGGTTAAACTTCAAATTTACAAGACCTGACAAATGGAAGGAAGTTGAAATTATGTTTTGAACATATTTTGGTGCCAATATTTTGGCAAGCCTTTAGTCTGCTGTAGTCTGCTAGTCCAGGATTCATCTCCACTACTCCTTTTTTGCTTATTTAGTTATTGTTAGTATGGTTTTGAATAGGTTTGTTAATTAGAAATGTTGAAAAAAATATTGCAATGAGTGTGGAAGGTTGAAATAATTCTTTTTGGAATATTCAAATGAAGGAGACGTAGTGGGATTGAAAGAAAAATCAATTTGGCCTGTCATCTATTCTTTGATATTTCAAAGTTATACCATTGCTTCTATCTACAGATGTTAGTGTTAGGTACAGATTTGTGTCAAAGTCTAATTGGCTATTCATTTAGATTTACATTATTTCATTAGGTTTACTTGAAGTATTTACAGTTACCTTAGGCTAGTTGATATTAAAAATTGGTTTATCAGTGAGACACTTCAGCAAAAATTTAATTTGTCATGTGTTCAATTGAAATTACCTTGTGAGTTCACTTCGAATTTTGCGCAAGGGCTTGGATAGATCCTACTATGAGTAACAAAAACAAATACAGTGGTACCTAGGTACATGACCATAATCCGTTCTGAGGTGGTGGTCAAGCACCGATTTGTTCGAACACCAAAACCAATTTTCCTAGAGCTAGAGCAACACGAAAAAGTTCAAATCTGGGAAGAAATACTCAAACAAACGGCGTACGTCTTACTCCGCTGGCGGTCCGAGTCGAACTGAAGCTTACCCGCTGGCCAAAGAGCGCGTTCGGGTCGACTCGGCTAGTCAAGTACCGAAAATCTGTTCGAGGTCCAATGCATTTTCTACTCAAATTTTTTCGTCGAGCACCAATTTGGTCGAGTATAGAGACGGTCGAGTACCGAGGTTCCACTGTAATTGGAATGTAACTTCAAAATGTGCTTTTTGTTTGTATATTGGAGATATGGATGACTATAATGTATATTTTTTTGGGAATGCATTAGATTCATTTTATGAATGAAAGTAATTGTTTTAGATTTATTTTTAAATTTATTGTTATTGTGTAATACATGTACTAATTCTTAGTACAGAATCCCTCAGGGGGAAACAACTATTGTACCTATGGGAATTAACACTCCCTGGGGGAAAATATGAGAGCCTAAGCTGAGAGTTAAGTAGGCCTTCTTTTTGTTGAAGTAAAATGTTTTGGCTATGTTAAGAACCATCTTTTTTGGGTTTACTGCTGTCCTGTTTTTCAGTACCTTCTACTTTCTTCTTCAACTTTGTTCTTGTTTCATAATCTTCTTTCTCAACTTACTGTTTCTATGTCCTTTCTGCATAGATTCCACGTGCCCTTAACTCCATACTAAATGGTGCCTTCCTCTCTTTGAATCGCCTTTGTGGTGGATAGGATGGCTTAAACCAACTAATAATAATTTAAGCACAGAATTGCCAAATGAAGTTATTATAGAAATATATTTTGAAGGGAAGGTTCAGATTATTTTTTTCAGATATGAAAAAGACACTTTTGTATTTGTTTTTTATCCCACTTTGTTTCCCATCTGGCATTTGCCAAAGCTAATTCTTTTTTCTCTTTAGTTGTTACAGGAGCAACTGATGGCATTGGAAAGGCATATGCATTTGAGGTAAGAGAAGTAATTTGATTTTTCCTCTGCAAGTGAAAGTGCTTTTGATTGGATTATGTGCATAATCTTTGTTTTTATGTGTAGATATTATACTTGAGAGCCTTCACAGACAGGGATGAATGTTGCTGTAATGGCAACTTGCTCTGCTGGTGGGCTTGGTTTCATTCTGTCACTTGGAGCTGCCCAGTGATTATTAAGTGATTTTTTCATGAAATTCAATTGTTATATATGTGGCTGCAGATTTTTCCTGAAATGACATTGTCTTGTAACTACTTCTCAGGAATGTTATTTGTTCTGTGGATTTAGTTCTTTTACGGCTATGACAGGATATACTGCCATTATTTGAATGTTTTATAATTGAAGATTAACAAATGATTAATTCTGTGCTTCATGTAAAATAATTGTTCAATGTTAAGTTTCATGAGTTTTGTCTACTCATTTAGGTCTTGAAGTTCACTAGTTAATATTTGTGCTGCCAGTGTGAGGAGAGTTACTTGTTTTCAATCATGGTGATGTGTGCATTTTATATGTTTAATAGTAGTAGTTGATTGCAAACAGTCTTTGTTAGCATCTTCATTTGGGGTCCATTGATAAGTTCAAGGCAATAAAAATGTTTCTAACCTGAGAAATTATGTAGACAAGTTATTATATTAGACTATTGTGTTATTAACTACAATTCCTGGAAAAAATATGGGACTTATAAAAAAAAATAGGACAAAGCTCACCTCTAAATTTAATAAGGATGAAAGTAAATGGTCTATTTGAAAGCATTTAGTTGATGTTTAAATTGATGACTTAATTCTGTTGTTCATGTTGCAGCTGGCCAAGCGAGGCCTGGACATTGTGCTCATCAGCAGAACCACGTCAAAACTGCAGGCTGTTGCTGCTGAGATCAGTGAGTACTGCTCTGTGCCTTTTCATGCATTCTAAGACTGCAAATTCAGATTTTTATTCCAATGAACATTTTATGTATATTTTCCCAGAAGTATGGATGGTATTGCCAGCTTAACTCTGTGAACTGAAATTTTGGAATTGCAGAAAGAATAATTTTATGCAGTAATAAGAACTAAGAAATAAATTTGACATTTCCTTAAAGTGGCTTATTTTCTTCTTATGTGAGTACATGCTCATTTTACGTTCTAGTATTTTATCTTTTCTTAGAAGGTTTAATGAGCAAGATGCTTTTGACATGTAAATAATATTAGCAATTAATCTTCAAAGAGTAAAATTTTACTGTCCCTTATGAGTAAGAGTGAATGAGTGAAATTATTGTGAGAGAACTTGGTGTAGGAAGAGGTGAAAACATTGACAACTCATCATGAATCATGTCACAAACTTGATGATAGTTCATTACAATTACAACTTATTATACTTTGAGAAATTTGATGTTGTACATTCTCTCATTCCAAATTTTGCTATATTTCTTTTTGTTTGACTTTAATAGTCAAATTATATTTCAAAATTGTTTTTTAACAGGAATCTAGTACTAGAATTACCATTACAAGGTGATAGACATTATTGCAAATGAATATCTATTCACACCTGAACAGTGTAACCTACTCATCAAAAAAATTATGTGAACAGAATTGAGTCTTCAGTGGAGGATCTCTGCAGTAAAATGAACACTAGCAGTCTGCACCCGCATGTAGCCGGGCTGCCCTGGGGTACCAGGAGCTATGCTTTTGGCTGTGCCTAGGGCTCCGAAAAAGCTCTCAGAAAATTGTAAAGCAAAGTAAAAAAGAGGAATTAGCTGATCTTGCATACTAAAGCCCATTTTATGTTTATGGATTGGCACAACTGCAATTATGTTCTTAAAAGTAGTGATACAACCATCTTTATTCATTTTGCTAGGGCTGAGCAACCTTGCATTTTAATATGTCCTCATCTATGACTACAATTTTTTTCAGTGATGTATTTGTCAAATTTATTCTTTTACTTTCAGAGAACAAATATCCAGTGGAAACAAAGATCATTGCTGCAGACTTTACCCGCGTAGATATCTACGAAAACATTGCAAAGGAGCTTGCTGGGATGGACATTGGTGTGCTGGTCAACAATGTTGGCATGAGCTACGACCACCCTGAGTACTTGCACAAAGTTCCTGCTGCCATCGAGTGAGTTACTCAGATGGTCTTTTTGCACCATTGCCCTTGGAATACTGCTCTGAAATGGTGCTAACACTTCACACTGGACAGTTAATGTATACAGAGAACTCCTAAAATGATGTACTCAGTGTTTGAAAGTCCATGTCTGGTCACAAATAAAATTTTCAGGTAAAATTTTTTGGTCGTGTGAGAGTTATGAGTTCCAAATGACCTTCAGCAGCTTTTAAACAATGTCGATGGCATCAAACGGTAGACCGATTTACTGTCAGTGTCTGTAGTGCAATGATTGCATACGACGCATCAATTTAGTTTTGCGAGGATGAGGAGTTAGCAAGGAAGCTTATGGGGGTCTGACAAGGCACAGTTCACACTCAACTCAACTACTAATTGCCGTAATTGTGTCTGCTGGGCTCCTGATAATTTTCACGCTCATGTGTTCAAGGTAGTGAATGTACTGCGGTTATATATGGTTTGGTCTAACATAGCGTGGTTTGATTGGTTTCTTAAGACGGTGCCTCGGTGGGGAAGCGGATCTTGATATACTGTAGACAAGGATTTTGCCTTCCATCCAATCCTTGGATGGTGATAAATATTTCTATGTGCTACGAGATGAACACCAGCCTAACAATCATCAAGTTATCCAGATCGTACCAGGATCAAAAAACTTGGACAGTGGGTAGGTTGAAGAAATGCTATTGAGTAATCCACTTTGCTCTCCTGATTTGACACATTGAGAACGTCAAGAGGGGCGTATATTAACATAAACTAGCAACAACAACGATCTACGCAAAATATTGTTGCGTTGTGCGCGACCGTTGCGCTAGAGACAGTCATATGTGTAGTTCAACCCACCTTTCGACGTTGTGGTCATTGCTGAGAAGCTGCTGGTGGTCATTTCGAATTCCTATAACTCCCACAGTGCCAGAAAATGTACCTACAAGTCAAATTTGTCACCAGATATGAACTTTCGAAAGGTGAAAATTTTGTTGTCTTCTTTGTATTTTCACGGTATGTTATGAGATTTTTTCACCTCATTTTTTTGCCAAGAAAGGAAGTATGATAGAAGAGGGAAAAAGACAAATTTGAGTTACAATTCAATTCTCCTTGGCTTTCTGGTCAAAAACTACTGTTGAGATGTGTAAACAACGTAGGGAACGTAAACAATGGTGGAAAGTTATAGGGCTGGTAAGGATAATGTATTAATGTTTTGCTATGTTGAATGTTTTGTTTGGATCTTGTACAGGAGGCATGAGAGTTTTAAACAGAGACAGTTACTGGATTGTATTACTGCTAGCTAGCAAAACTGTCTTATCATTCTAAGCTATTTGTGTAGAAACAAACATCGGCATCTTAGGATGCTTTATTTTCAATCAAGCCTGATACATATGATCTTAAGCATTGGTTTTTCAAATGTCTTATAACTAACACTATATATAGGGCACCATGACGGTTCCCCCGTGAAGCTGGTACCCATTTCCGACACCTGGGTTGAGTGGGGTATTGTGCTTGAGCTCTCCCGTATACCCAACGGGGAAAATCGCCGCGCCAGTGCCGGGATACGAACCCTCGTCTCCAACATGCAAGGCCGATCCTTTAACCACTGTACCACCGCGAGCAATGAGATTGTTCTGGAAAAGCCCATCATCTGATAGAAGCCGTTGTTGCGGATTGCGTTTTCAGCTGTGAAAATGTCGATGTGTAAATGGGAGAGAAGCTGAATTGTACTCCGCTGAACTCAAAACTTTTAACCCTTGATTCGCGATTGTGACTCTTTAAACCAAGGGGGAAAATGTGTGTTCCTAAGCTAAGAGTTAAGCAGGCCTTCTTCTTGTTGAAATGAGATATTTTTTGTTTTGTTGAAGATCACCTTTTTTCGGTTCGCTGCTGTCCTGTCTTTCTGCACCTCTGACTTTCTTCTTCAAATTTTACCTCGTTTCAAAACCTTCCTTCTCAACTTACTGTTTCTATGCGCCCGGGACTCTGCATGGGAACACTTTCTGCATCAATTCTGCATCCCCTCAACTCCATACTAAGTGACGCCTTCATCATCCTTCTCTTTGAACACCTTATTGGTGGTAAAGGAGGCTAAAACTAACTTTTAATCTACAATCATTGTGACACTTTGAATCCTCAGTTATCACACAGGTTCTTAATTTAAAATTTATTTTTTTTTTAAATTTATCAACTGTTACTAGTTAGTCTTTAATCGATTTTTTTAGGTCTTGTTCCGACTCAAAGCAACCTCTAGTTCACAGACGAGTAATGATGTTCCATGCTGTGGAATATTTCAAGAATTATGAAATAGTGCTGAGTGTCCTGTGAGTGAGCAACTGTTCATTGAAAACTCGTATTATTGACTATTTAAATTAGGAATCTGAGTGAAAAACTGTTAATAAATAAAGTAACTTCATTAACGGTTACGGAGCCTGTTTGTAAAGTGAAGCTTTGAGTATTATAAAACAAGTCGAAGTTTGAAAAATTTGAATGAAAGCCTATGATGAACCCATCAGCAGTTGGGGGAACAGCTCAAGATAAAGTGCACTGTAATAATTGGTAAACGTATAAACATAATTTCTATCGTTCGTCCACAAAGCAGAGATCCTGATTTACTTTGAAATTTTTTCCGTGATTTTTCCCACGCAGTCCTCTGAACTACACTGCTCCCTCCATTTTGTGCACAGTTTCCTTTCTTGTGTGCATTCACTGCCTTTATGTTGCACAGTTCTATTTTTTTTTTCTTCCCACTTGTTTTGCATGTCACTGAGGACTTAGTTTTTTTGGAAAATGAATTTCAACTTACCTACTAACGTTCAACTTGCTTCCTAACTTACTAGATCTTGTATAGGGATACACCTTGTGCTAAGATTCCACGTTCCCTCAACTCCTTACTAAATGGAGGCTTCCTTTTTTCTTTCTAACACCTTTTGTTGTGACTAGGAAGGCTTAAACTTACAATAAACTAATCTGCAAATAGTTGAAGTTATGGTTTGTGCTTCTAGGTTTTCCTAAAGTGTGTATTGAGCAGATTGCTTTTCTGTTCATCACCCAATTTGTGTTAGTTTTAAATCTTCTTCGAATGTCCAATGTCACTTTGATTCGTATCAAAGTTGAGTGTGTAATTGAAAATGGATGTGTATTATCTTTTTGCCTTTTTTCCTCATTTGTTAGTAATTAGTGTGAGAGATCTCACTTGCTATTGTGCTTTCAACTACTGTATTGTTATTAGCTTTTTACCTATGATTGGAGACTTCATAAGCACTTGCTTGAGCAATTAAGTCTGGAAGTATAAACTTTGTTTGCGCACAGATTCACAAATACGATGGTGAACATGAACATCACGTCGGTGCTGCGCATGACGCTGATCGTGCTGCCCGGCATGATAGAGAGGAAGCGCGGTGCCATCATCAACGTGTCTTCCTTGTCTGCCCTGGTCACCGCTCCGCTCCTCACCGTCTACGCCGCCTCCAAGGTGTGTGTGTGTGTCTCCCTGCTCAATTGGTGCTGCAGTCACCCCTTCCAGAGTACATTTATATCTCTATCTATCCCCAAGTTACGATCACAAATGCTCACTGATACGTCCGATTGTGAAACTTGGAAAACTGATATTCAACTCGGTGTGGGTATATTATTATTAAGCCATTTTAATAATTTGGTGTCCATTTTAATTATTTCTTAGATTCTCATTGTTTTCGTTGGGTGAAGTTGAGACAAGTTCAATCTAAGTTTATCATTAACCAAGGCTTATTTTTTGTGTAATATCTAAATATTTTGAAATGTGGGTAAATCATTTACTATTTTGTTACTATGATGTTTATTCATTTTTAGATATAGCGATTTCATTTCTGTTCCCATGTTTGGTGCTTGCTTATAAAATGTAGCAAATCTTGATTATCCACAGATGTAAAATCATGAGGTAATGGGTTTAAATGGATGAAAATAATTTGTTTAGAAGCTCTTATTCAAACGAAATGCAAGCTTATTTGGATCAGGTTTTGTGCAGTGTATTGTAACAGTAATGTAAATTCTGGTAGCTTTGTGTGACTTGTGTAAGAGGGCTCTGCAGCTCATATTGATTTAGTCCAGCTAAAGCCCCTTCTCTCTACCATGCTCAACTTTTTTAAAGAAGAAGGTATGGATTTCGTCACCAATGAATCTCACGTATCCTCACTAGTATGCTTTTCTTCATAGTAACAGCTCATAACTTGTATTTTTATTAATTTGTTATGCCTTTTTTGATACCCAGCGCTCTGCTCACCTTTGATGACTCACCTCTGTTGAACATTGATTTTCTTCCACTTTTGACTTCTCAGCCCCTCAGGGGGATACAACTATTGTATCTATGGGAATTGGCGCTCCCAGGGGGACTATTTGAGGGCCCGAGCTAAAGGTTAGTTAGGCTTTCTTTTTGTTGCAGTAGAATAGGATTTTGGTTTGTTACGGACCACCCTTTTTTCGCTTCCTCCGTCCTCTCTTTGGATCGCATTTGTTGCTGCGGGTAGGGAGGCTAAACCTAAGGACTAATCTAATCTAAACTAATCTTTGACTTCTCAGTTTTACCAGAGCTGTCTGTGGTAAACTACCAAATTTCTCAAAATTTTGCATTGTTTAACAACTCTCAATACAATTATCCTGTTCACCTTATTTCTTATTAAAGTTCTCTGTATGAAGATTATGCAGATCAACAACGAAAAAATTTTTTGCCTGAATGAAAAGCATTGCTGCTCAACTTGCAATTGTATTGCGCGTCAGGCGTTTGTAGACAAGTTCACCGATGGACTGGAGCGTGAAGTTCGAAGCCACGGCGTGACGGTGCAGTGCGTCATCCCTGGCTTTGTCGTCTCCAAGCTGTCCAAGATCAGCCGTCCTAGCCTGCAGGTGTGTGTAGTGTATATCCTCTCTCGTGTGGTGTGTGTACCCTCTCTCGTGTGGTGTGTGTACCCTCGCTTTCGCATGTTCAAGCTTGCTGCAAAGGTGCACCTCAGTCGCCACCATGGTTTACTACTTCACTTGCTTAATTTAATTAATGTAACTGAGCTGAATTGTACTCACGGATGCTGTTGTACCAGCTAACATGGTGCAACAAAAATCAGACCGAAGTGCTTTTTCTGTGATGAGTGCCAAGATTTTGCCAGGTTTAAGCACTCGATTTTAGTATGTGGAGTATGTCTATTGGAATGTTAGCATTTATGAGAACCATCTGAATGGCTTTGCACGTTGTTAATATAAATAGTGAGCACATCGGAGTCGTGATATTTGACCCATTTATTTTCTCGATAGCTTGGTGGCATAATTGGAAACGACAGGAGATTGGTTGGGTAGGTCCTACGTTTGCACTCAGATGTGTTGTTGCATGTTTTAGGTCGATTTAATGTTGACGTTATTATTGAGAATCATTTCCCACTTAAAGATCGACTTTCCACTTTCATAGTAGAGTATTGGATTGTTTTTGAGCGGGCTAATTGCTGACTTTGAATAGGACTGCATTGGTTGAGCAGAAGTGGTGCTGGCCTGAATTAAGTTTACGCTTCTGGCTCTTAGCAAGAGATAGAAATGCCCTAAAAACGGTTAATGCCCATTTCATATTTTTAAAACTTAATATCTGCGAGCAATAGCTCACAAATGGTTGACATTGAGTGATCTCACAACTACCACAGACGCTTATGTATAGCAGCCGCTGATAGCCGACGTCGATGCTATCTAAAATACATGATGTAAAAAACTGTTCATCTGCATCATGTGGCTGATATCCGACTCTCGTACCTTTCTTTAGCCTCAGCGTGCCTTCTTCGCTAAGTTTATGCGTCTTCTTAATGGGGGAGAAATATAAGAGGATGTCTTCATTGCGCATTTTGTTTCATTCTAATGCTCAATAATAGCTCTATTCTGAAGAGGTTCTAGTATTTTTTTAGCACTCAATCATCAGTTTAACGTATGCATCATTTTCCCCCCAAGATTTGAGAATTACGTGTCAGCTTAGTTGTATATTTTGATAAGGATTTTCATGGCGGTTTATAGATCCATTGATCGAGATACTTGGTGGTGGTTTGTTTCGTTTGCCATGTCAATTGACTTCGGTTTTTCCGATGTTCTAACCTTTTTTGAGTGTGAGCGATGTAATTATTATTAAAATTTGTTGTTGGCACAGCATAGCTGCCGATTTGTCTCTGGGTTTCTTTAGAAAAAAGTATTTCATTTTTTCAGTATTTGAACCCGGTTATCGTGTTTTCTGGTTAACTTTCAATGTTCGTTGCTGACATTAAAATACCTAATAATAGTTCACAACATGTACAGTATATTTAATTCTTCCCGGCAGTCTAGAAAGTATACATTAATTTTTAGTATTGAAACGTACATTATATTAATTGTTATAGTGTCTTTTTCTTTGATAATTAAGCAATTTCGTGTCAGTAATTAGCAGCAGTGCTGGAACTTGGACACAAATTACTTCTGATTTGCTTTGCTGTGGTGACGCAGGTGCCGACCCCTGAAGCGTACGTGAAGCAGGCTATCGGCACCCTCGGTGTAGAGTCCCGCACTGCCGGCTACTCGGTCCACAAGATCATAGTGAGTCTTGCCGCTGGTGCAGCATATTGACTGAGTTTTATTTTTCTTCGTGACTATCCTAGTTTGGTCGTGCTTTAGCCTTGCCAAGTTTTGAGTTGTGCTTTGCACATAGCTTGGGTGGGAACTCGTGGCGTCGTCTCTACCAAGCTGTTTTGGGCAGCTGAGGCCCCTAGTGGTCTTAACCGCTCTATTGTAAGTAAACGCTCTTAGGTCGCGCTTTATTTTCTTTCGGGTTATTTTTATTTACGTCTCTTTCCAATGATTAAATCGCACCTCAAGAAGTTCTATTAAGTGTAATAATTGACTCTAATAAGGTATAATTAGTAGCTGCTACCAGGGTGTTTAAACCCCGAAATTAAGTATTAATAATTGAATTGAGTGTGCGTGAACGATATGGTAGCAATGGCCATAGGGTATAGGCTCGTGTTTCTCTTTGTGACGAGTTGATTGCGAGAGGAGAGAGGAGAAATCACGAGGCCTGAAGATTTTTGCATTTATTGGGTAGGCAATTTCTGGACGGCGAGAGCACGCGCCGGCGGAGGATTGCAACCGTAATGACTTCAAAATAACTCTCAAAAATAACACGTCCTCTATGACCACTCAAATTGACAATGCAAACCAGACGACTGTGTGCACACAGTCAAACACAACAATGACATAGAACCTGGCAGAGGGTCTCGGCACACACTCAGATCAAACCATGGATTTAAGCCCGGGATATTTGAACAAGTTGATTTTAAAGGACACCTACGCAAATAGATAATCGAGTATGCTCGGTACCAGACTTGTGTTAAGTCGCTCACAGTCTCGCTCGGGGTTCAACGCTTGACGCCAAGTCCCTTGGCTATATCCTATCGCGACCCTTCCAAGTCTGACTGCTCTCGATCGCAACCCGACACTCAGTGAGTCTTGACCACTTGCCTTGCTGTTCCGTTACTGAGTGATCTCCTAATCATGTCTTAATGCAGTCGTGGACAACGCTCCCGCCAGGGGAGG
>JACJUY010000254.1:24728-139125 GCA_014220935.1 Platorchestia sp. MABIK
GGGGGGGGGGTTATGTTTGTTTTGTGGGAGCCGAGCTTTCCCTCACCATGACGGATCTCCCGAGCCCAAGGGCTAGGTCGTTTTATTATAAATGTCGTGATTTTATATGTTCCGCCTTTAATTATATGGCCGACGCTAATGAGCGCTGCGACATCGTCCTCGCTAGTGCGGTGAGTTTTATTATACCGTATTCGACACATCCAAACTCCGCGACTTAAGATTTTAGCCGCGGTTATACATTTTGTGACATCGTCATAAAGTGAGCCGTCTTCTGCATCGTACTCCTACGCACTGCAATTCTAAAACGAATGAAATTCATTTCATACCCTATGTCCCCTCAGGGGGATACAGCTATTGTATCTATGGGAATTAGCGCTCCCAGGGGGACAATGTGAGGGCCCGAGCTAAAGGTTAGGTAGGCTTTCTTTTTGTTAAATAACTTAGGTTTTTTTGTTTTGTTACGGACCAACTTTTTTTCGGTTCACTGCTGTCCTGTTTTTTCAGCCCCTACAACTTTCTTCTTCAACTTTGATCTTGTTTCATGAACTTCTTTCTCATCTTACTGTTTCTATGCCCTTTCTGCATAGATTCCACGTTCCCTTAACTCCATACTAAATGGTGCCTTCTTCCTTCCTCTCTTTGGATCTCATTTGTTGAGGATAGAGAGGCTTAAACTAACTAATAATCTAATCTTCATACCCTATGTTTGAGGATGTAACGAAAAATATGGCTAGCACCTGCGAGAACATTGAGTTGAGTTTCCTAATATCTGCACACATTCCTAAGTGGTGTAAGTTTCAGGTGATGACGAGTTACTTTTAAACTTTGCACATGACCATTCAGGTCGCCATTCATCGTGGCCGGCAGGGCAAAATCAGGAATTTTATGAATGGATGTCAGTTGTTTAGCGTAAAGGATGGGCCAAAAAAACGTATACACTCTTCAAATTGCAATAACTTTAGTTTCCTCAAGTGAACAGAAAATAAGTTATTCAAATTTAAGGAATGTATCCTTTTTTGATTCACCCCATGTAATTTCTGTTGAGGTGTAACTGATACCTGAGGGGTAAGACCTTTGGTGTAAAAGATAGTTTGAGTCACCGAAACGCTAGCAATCATGCATTTCACTACTACTACCGCCCAGACGGTAATTTCAACTGACATCTTGAACAATCGAAATTGTAAGGAAAGTTCTGCAACTCAGAGAGAGGTATAAGTAGGTTTGTAGTTATTGGTAAACTTTATTTTAGTATCAGTGGAGAAGCTTTTTTACTGATGATGAAGCAAGGCTTGATTATTATCATTCAGCATGTGAGGTGGAACAGATTATCCTTATATATATATATATATTCTAAGATATATTGAAGCATTGGCAAGGGAAGTTCAGGGGTTTTTGCGTCCTTGCGCTCTACCTTGTGGTTGTGGCGGCCGTCAATACTGGCTTTATCAGCCAACAGAAACAGTAACAGTTTTTACGGAAAGTTACATATAGCTTTGTATGTTTTGGAGTGGACAAATCCTAGAACTGTACTATTTCATTGGTTAGATTTATGCAGTACTGTATTGGTTTGTTTTTTTATTTTAAGGTTCACAGTTTAATTTTCCTTCGTTGGCGAGATTGTGCCACTGAAATGAAAGACAAATTCAATGATGGGTAAATTTGATTTATGTTATCACTTTCCTATTATACTTTCTCTAGGTAGATGAAAGTCGCCGAAATATTATGCACTCTAAATATTGTTTGAACTATTCCAGTGTCTGAAAGGGACTATGTTCAATTTGCTGTTGAATTAGATTGCATTTGATGTGTATTCTTATTAGATGAGATGTTAGTTTACCGAACATGTATCTCTCATACTTAGATTAAATTTTAAAAGCTAGTGGCTTCGTTTACGCACCTCAATGTTAGCATGCAGATAGGTTTTGGTGTGCCAGTAATCACACAAATTGCCACCCTGAGCTGTGACTCAAATTCTAAATTTGTTCTCTGACGGTGTTCTGGAATTCTTACCAGTTATGTTTGTGTTTGTACGAGTAAAATATTCTCATCAACACACCTCGAAGAATTGGCGCACCTGAATGGTACCCTACTGCTCTCCGAAGCATTGCTAGCATTTGTGTGATAGGAGACAGCTAAAGGGTTTAGTCTTGGGGTTTAACCCTTTGTCTCCTGACGGGAACTCCAGTTCCCAGATGGCTTGTGCTTCCAGTTTAGGAAAATTGACAAAATTTCAGGGTAATTCAACATGTAGGAAAATAATTTGAACTAAATGACAAAAAAAGGGCAATTCATAGTTTTCCTGCAACTATATTTTTAGACATTCCAGAAGTTTGACACGTGCAATTTGCTATTAATATCCACTCAGTGTAAGCTTCATGGTCTATGCAATACATTTAATACCTTTTTTATTTAACTTGAGCAAGTTTTTCATAATTACTTGTATTACCAGATGAAACGAAGCAAAAACTAAATTGATACTTTTTCCCAGATTTTTCGACCAAATTTTTAGCGACGAAGCATGCATTTTTAATGCATAATTTTTTCAATTTTAAAATGGAAGTAAGCACCTGCTTATGCAGAAAAAAGAAAACATGCTAGGGCAATTTTGCTGATATTTCAGGGTAATGACTGCAATTATCTTCAAAAACTTTCCCCTCAACAATTTGAGTGTTGGGAAGCAAAGAGTCAACTGCTCGTATTATATTTCTCTGACTCCTGTAAGGAAACTGCCGTTACGTACCACTGATCTTAGTACGAGTATGTTGGAAGCATTTTTCGATTTAATTTTGATCATTTTCCATCGCGTTGAGACGCTGTTGCCGCCGTAGAAAAATTGCTCCAGTATTTTGTTGGTGTTAGGGAGGCTCAAACTAACTTGTTTAATCTAGTGTTATTTTAGTTGATGTATGTAGTGTAATAATCTTTGCCTGACGGACAGCAACCACTGTTGCACCGTAATACTTCATTGAATGCGGTTTCAGACCAATATTTTCTCATTTCAAAGCCAAACGTACTAACTTTTTAGTTATCTCCATTTGTCTCAGCTTTCAGCTGGTCTTCGTTGGCATTGCACCTGAATTCATCCTAGGTTAAGTCTTAAAATCATTCGTAGGTTAATAATAAATGGGGCTAATTGCAGTTCTTTCTCATTTTAGGATTCGTGATTTTCTGTAGTAGCTCAATTTGTGACTGTGTGCTAGTGTAGCACCACATCTCAACAGTGGTGTTTATAAATTCACTTTGTGCAGGTGTACTTAGTCGGACTGATGCCCTTATTTTTGGTGGAGTTCCTGTCCGCCAAGCAGCTGGACGACATCAGACGCAAGGTGCTCAAGCGCCGCGAGAGGGAAGCCAAGCGCAACTGAGTGGCCAGCTTTCCTCTATTTGTGGGCTTCGTTCTTTGATTGTGTCCGCGTCGGCCCAGGGAGTAGCCCAAAATTGTAGTTGCTTCTGTTCTCGCCAGGAAGGGATTTTTTGAAAACTGGGTTCCGAATGATGATGATGCTGCTGCTGCTGTGTAGTGCATGGTATGACATGATGTGAGATGCCATTTTTTGAGCCATCTTAATGAATTTAAGTTCTGTGCCTTGTTCATGAGTCTACCGAATTTGGAAAATTTGTTAAATACATGCATGCCTTGGAAGCTCGCCCACATAAGCGTGGCCGAAGAGAGTAAGACACATCGCAGTTCTCACCGAGACGGCTTCTGGGACTTTATTTTACCGTTTAGAACTTATAATTACTGAGAGCAATTTCTGCCCTGCTTACTGCATTTCCAGTTTACGATTAGTGCTTCATCACGTCCACACCCACAGTTAAATGACGGACTTTAACATTTACGATTGATGATTTCTTAACCATCATATGTCCTTGTATCGTCGCGATGGTCAATTCTAGGCCTTAATTGCATTTTTCATCTTTTCACCAATTAAAAGCAGTGTGGATTTCTAACATCTTGAACAAGTAATCCCATTATTTTTGAAGTGACTAACCCTCGACGTTTGTCGAAAATTCACGTTAGTGAAAATATGAGTGCAGTTATAAAACATTCACTACTTGATTCCTACGGAGTATATTGTTCAGACTGGAAATCAAATGTTCATTCTCAATGCTTTCTGAGAAGCATCCACGTATCGTAACATAATTTTAAGCCCACGCCAAGTTGAATGTCTGTAATTAGGTTTGTCTTCTCAGCTATGCATGCGGACGTGTCAGTGAGCTGGTGCGTGCGTTCCTTGGCACACAGCTGGAGATATAAATTTGTTCTTTAAGGAGTGACTGCAACGTCAATTCAGTCCAGCTTCATAGTTACTGATAATTTGATAATTTCGCGTCGTTGGTAGCTAGCTATGATGGACAGGAACGACTGTTTGTTGGTGTTGTTATTCGGGATGCTCTTTGGGATCACGTGTGGATTCTGCAATCTTTGTTCTCACATTCCTCTTATCGGTGGGATTAACAGGTTTACACCAAGAATATTCATTTGAGCATGCTTTCTTCTAATCGATGAAGTCACAAAACTCGCAAACTTTGCAATGTAACTATTTTTGTTGTGTTATTAAATTTATGCTTCTGAATGCTAAATATCAAACCGCTCACCTAGCGTTTGTAGTATTCGGAAACGGTTGTTCTTCTTATTCAACTTTTATAAAACTGGGTGATTGGCCGTAGTATTGAAAACTTTTTTGTGCTTGTTCGTGTTTATTGAGGAAATATTTGAAAGTTAAATTTTGATTAGTTTGTGCGATTAAGTTCGCTTTTGTTGTCTCAAATTTGGAATTGTAGTCCATTCTTGATCGAACATTGTTTGTTTATTCATATTTCTTTTGTTTAACCACGTTGGTTTGGCAAGGTCGTTTCGAAGACATTTTTTGTTGAGTGGTCGGGCCGTAGAAACGCTGGACTTCCCCGAGATGCTGGAAGTATTGTCAAAAGCGTGCAGTCAGATACTTTTTAAACTTCATCTTCATTCCTATCGGTTGTTTCAATGAGAGGAGGATTCGTTTTTTACAGCCTGTACTAGATGTCCCTTCTCTGGCTCTCTTGAAAAAGCCTTTGAGGTGACGCTTTTAAACCGACTAATTTAGTTATACTGGTGATTTTTGTATCGAGTCTAGCGTGTCATTTAATCCATTCGTAGTTTTAAGAATGGACCACTTATGTAGATGCCCTGTGAGGCGTCCGTCTTCAGTTGCAGCTGACTTGTTCTGAATACATGTTGTTGCGCGTCATTTATGCATGGAGATGACGAGGGATATTTTTTATTACTGTTTGCTATTGTCCGTTTCAATGGTTTGTTTTCATTGTCTGAATATAATTTATAGATCGTAAATTCTAAACAGTTGAGTTGTCGTTTTTCTATTCTGTTTTTTCTATCGTTTTTGTCGGTTCATTAATTCGTTAGTAATAATTTAGAGGTAAAGGTTTCCTTAACGCCGTACTTAACTTGGAAATACTACGATTTCCGAGGTTATGTTTTTGTTGTACTGATGTTACCTTGTAACACTGTATCAGTCATTCAGTATCGTGAACCTCTATCGAATTTTTCAAATTTACCTGCCATTTTAGTAATGTACCTCATCGTACGTAAATGACGCTTTCCTAAAAACTCACAGCTAACTAATTAACCTACAAGTTGCGAGGTTGCCTTAAGTTTAGTCTTAGGATAAGTTTTCGTTCTGAGTGTTCTCTTTCGCGTTATCATTTCGCTACCTTGCCGTTGACTAATTTCAGAGAACACCCCTTTGTACGAAATACTTCTCATTTTTTAAATTTTTACGAAATACCTTAACTCATTTCTTCAATTTTTTCCTCAAATTCTCACGTTATGGCTTTTATGCGTAAGGATATTGGAGCATGATTAATTTAATTGATCTTGAATGATGTGCTCGTATTTCTTGGGACGGGCTTAGGCTTAGCTCTCTGTTTTCTTCGTTTTTGTTACTGATGACATTTCACGATTCTATTTTTGTAGGTTTAGTTTTTGTCATTTGTTATGTGTGTGGGACAAAGGAATACATTTTTATTCTTCATTTTACTGCGTCTCTTTTTCCCTGACTGAAAGTTTAAACTTCCACGCACCCATCCAAGGGGGTGAGTAGTGCTGAGCGTGACTCCGTCACGGCCGCATCTTCCGCTCCTATGTAATGAAGCAAGATATTTTCATTTCACGTTCAAGTTTTCAGTTGAAGCTCTTTATTTGAAATGAATTTAAGCTATAAAAAAATTGGTTGCATCATTCCCAGTGATAGGTGTGTGCCCCTAAGGCAATTTAACTTCGGTAAATCCCTCACCATTTAAAATTACTTAACATGGTAGGTGGCAGATGTTTTTATTCTAAATGGGTTTGAACTTGGAACAGGCGACTAGTTCTTTGAAAACCTTACTCCTCAGAGGGATACAACTATTTTGTCTATGGGAATTAGCGCTCCCAGGAGGACGATGTGAGAGCCCGAGCTTAAGGTCAGGTAGGCTCTCTTCTTGTTAAAATAGAGTAGGTTTATGTTTTGTTACGGACCATCTTTTTTCGGTTCTCTGCCGTCCTGTTTTTCAGCACCTACTACTTTCTTCTTCAACATTTTCTTGTTTCATGATCTTTTTTAGCTAACTGTTTCTAAGCACCTTGTGCATAGATTCCGCGTTCCCTTAACTCCATACTAAATGGTGCCTTCATCATTCCTCTCTTGGAACATCTTTGTCGTGGTAAAGGGATGCCATAGCTTTCTTATAGAATAATAATAATTTGAAAGACTTCTCGACTATCTTTACATTTTACTTCTGTATTCTTGGCATCCGAATTATTGGTAACGTTAGATCACTGCCCGAGCTACGATTTAGCTGTGGTTTTACGACGCTTGATAAAACTTCAGAAGTTCTTATGGGTGACATATTCAAAGTGAGGAGGTAGGCATCTTTCTTTCCTATCACTATTGAAGAGAAATTATTCGTCCACTGAAAAATGAAAATTTTCTTGCGTGGATCTACTTCAAATGGCTACCCTCCTGATTTACAGCGAACAGCTGTTTAAATCCTCACCTAGCTCACCGAGTCGTTCTTTTATAAAGTTCCGGGAATAAATTCGTTCCTACTTGAACGGCTGTGAGTAATTACCACATGCTGAGCATTTAATCTGAAAGTAACGAATAGCAATGCAGCGAGTGAAAAAGACATCAGTTAACGTTCCGAAATATTTGGGTCGAATGACGATCGCTAGGATAAAAATAGATCACTCGAAGCAGGTATTTTTAATTTTCATCAAAAAAATTTTCATATACGAACATAAGGTTAGGTAGCAATGAAGTGAGACAGGAGCGTGTCATGCCAGTGCTCGCGCGCTCTCGATGCCTAATTTGGTCAGTAGCGTGTGGCGGCTCGGACCGCGGGACGGGACGCCTGCTGTGCCGCGCAACTCCCGCCGCTCGATGAGAACACGTCTCGTTCCCGTGTTCAGTTCTGCCGTTAATAATGTTTTCGCTGCAGTATTTACTTATGAATCATGATGAGATTACGATATGAGGGTCTGTTTACATTGTTAAAACCAAATTTTAAAAGTTGTGGTAAAGAGGGTTTCTCTCAAGTGTCAGTTGTTGGCATGGCATTCTAAATTTCTAAATGTTCACTGCATGTATGAGTTTCAAGTGCACCGAGAATTTATGTAACGGCATTAAACCTAGTGTTTTTATTAATCTTAAAGTTTAAGAAACGGACGTGTACCAGATTTTCAAGCTAACCTTCTTGGCTAGGAATTTCATTCCATATATTTGCCCGTTTCGAGCTGATCTGCAAAATCCTTCGATGAATTGTTTATTCTTGACTGTGAGCTCTTAGACACAAAATTGTTAGTCTTTCCTATAAACTTTATATCATGTACAGGAACACTTAAATTTTGGCCAAATCGTCACTATTTCAGTGTCACTTCTGTTACATTTTGAGTGCATGTTGAGTGACGTCATCTTTTTGTTTTTGGTGCTTTTTGATATATCTCATGGTGATAGTCATGCCTGACCATGCACCACTTGAACAAAAGTTTGGCGAGGAGGTAGCGACGTTTATGCCATGTGTTGATGCGATGAATGGTCGCGCGTGTTCTAATGGAACTTCATCCATGATGACAAACGAATTACTTCAGTTGACCGAGTGTTGCGGAGCAGCGGGCAAGTATCACGTGCAAGAAAGAGTTGTTTGTTACAAAATGCTGGTAAGAATCAAGTCTCACAAAACGCACGAGCGATCGCTGCTTGGGAGGTGTAGAAAAGGTTAGCGCGGGCTAGTGCTCTTCCAGTGCTCGGTGCCAAGCGTTACTCCGTTGAAAATGTGTTTCATTTTTATATATACTTTTAATCATATGCATTTTAAAAAACTAGTAATTAACAATGGTAACAACATCACTGCGCTGAAGCGCCATAGCTGGCTTAATTTGAAAGTATTTACTACTGATGAAATAATTTTATTATTCAGGCATGATCGGACCTTATCAATAACTCTACTAATTTTTTACGGACAGTAATCATAATGAAGTTGGTATCTACGGCATTAACTACGTGAGAATGTATTAATGAACTGAAATATTTGTTATCTGTAAACAATTAAGTTCTCAGTTTTCGGTCAGTGGGCTGATCATTGAGTGGTGGATTTCTTTTAATTTATCACCACATTAGAATCATAATTGTTGAATACCATCGCATAAAAAACACGTTAACGCCTTTTTTCTTAGTTTGATGTCAAATTGCGTACAGATGCAAGAGACAAGCCAGCTTCGCTACGGTAGCACATGTGATGTTGATATTAGACTGGTAGAAGTTCTTTGGGATGTTTCCCTTTTATAAAATTACTAGGCCATGTTCTTGCATATGCTCCACGCGTAAGCCCAGCGTTGAGGTGAACTAGGGGTTTTGATTTGTAACTCTAGTGAGATGATAAAACTCATGTCACTCTGTCTTCCCTATGGTGTGAACTCTTACGCTCGACAGCGCGCAAATAAATACAGGTGAACACTCGACTACAGACTGCTATTTTATAGGCGGTAATTGTGCGCGGATCTACGTACTCTCTTGCGAATGAAAGATATTACAATTTTCTCTTCCATTATTGTCCTAGTGAGAAGCTTATAAAAGTGTTCAGAAGTAATCATAAGCGCTCTTGGCCCTAGAACGGTGAATATCGTTAGGCTGAAGGTTATGTACAAAAGTTTGTTCGTAGCCAGCGAGGCGGAGTCTTAATGGATTCGTGACTGCTGCGCTGAAACTTTTTACTGGCTGTGAAATTCAGTAATAGTGTTTGACGTTCTTTTGATTAGACATGGAGCTAGCTGTCTGAACAAATTCACCAATTACCTTAGAATACAAAGATTTGGTCTTTTGCTCAGCGGTTCCGATATTAGTTGCTAAAGGCTTTTCGGTGACGGCTCCTTCTAACGAGCAAGGTTATGTGTGTTTATTCGATCGAGAAGTTATGAGGCTTTGTACGGCGATAAGTTGAAACAGAAAGGACTCTGTGCATGAAGTGTTTATTATTGATTCAATGCCATATTTCCAAGCCAAGTCCCGTTGCACTACGGCAATTCATTAGAGATTTGCAATGGTCAACTCGTTTTTCACAAGCTACAAAGTTTCTTTCTGTGTATTGGGGGTGTCTGACACGTTAAAAATCGTTTACCAGAAGTGTTTGCTTGAATAAAGTGAATTAATTTTTCCTGTAAAATGTTCTGACGTACTCGTATGTCAGAGCTTGACATTTTTCCGGTGAGTTGGTCTACATACACGCAACATGAACCAAAATACTATAGGTCTAGTACGCTCCCGTTATAACAGGGCTCATAGTAACGCAAGTGGTACATTAAAATACATGAATTAATTCCTTACTATACAGAAAGATAACTATTGATTTCTCAGCAGACAAGACACATTTCAAGCCTAGAATCTGTAATTGAGCTTTCTATGCACCTGGTGAAAATCACGCTCAGCAGTTGGAATCTCACTTCACTGTTTAATGCTGCTAGGTCTTTAAAGGATGGATATCATTAGACAAAATGGAACACAAGCTATTTCAGACATCTTAACGCAGTGATCATGGTTGCTATCAGGCCGGAGTTCATGCAATTCCTTTGTGTGTTTAATAAAATACATTCAATACAAAAAATGCGCAATTTATAAATTTTAAATTAAGGTGCTTAAAAAAGCGTTAATCACTCGGTGCATTACACTCTAGTTAGCAATACGAGCAGCTCTGCCCGCTGAGGTATGTCCTGCGTGCGGGTGGAGGACTGACCATTTTAAAGGGCATCCTGCTCTTCATTTTAATCCTAGCTTTATATGCATAAAGTCCTCATGATATGGTCCATTCGTTATGTTTCACTCATGTTCAGAAGACTTGTTCCACTTCTGATAACAGGCAAGCATAGTATAGTTTCTCTTACTTAGAAAACCAGAGACAGTCCCTGGCTTATTTTGAGAGCTATTTCAGAATTTGCGGTTCTACTCTAATCTGAGTGAAGCTCATGAAAACCTCATATGCGTCTTTTAGCTGAAAAATTAAGCATTTCATTTTGAAGCTCATTCAAAAGTATTTTGAAGAGAATTCAGAACTGCTGCATTCAAAAAGCTTGCGCACTCTTCATGGTTCTTTTCCTAAATACCTTTCTGCATGAACGTTGACCGACCAACGTAGAAGCGCGCGTAAAAAAAGTACAGTTTCAGCTTACATGTACGCTTGAAAGTTATTAAAATTTCCCTAACCGAACAAGCTAGAACTGTTGTTTTTAATTGTACTCGTATGATGCTTTGACGTGACATTCGTTTGCTCATAGCCTTGGCGAGGAATAAATGCCGATTTCCGCTTTTTTCGTTGTTGCGGAAATGAAAGCATGCACACGCAGCGTCGCAAGCTTAGCTAATCGAATTCGTCATGCTTAGGATGAGTACCCACAAAATTGTGCAAAAAAGCTAAACGTTCGAAATTCTTGTAATTTTGAAGTGTATTAGAAAATATTACTATTTTATAGAAATTACGCACGCCAAACAGGGTTTCAGCATGACACAGAAATATATGTTCCCCTACCGTTATGGACGATTTCTTCGGGTCCATTGATAGGTACTCTCCATTTTTAGTCACTTATTTTATGCTCTTTGATTCAATGAAAATTTATAGGACTTCCCAAATAAATGAATTCGCAATCATAAACTTTTTAAGTTAGCCTAATTAAGAAACCATCTCTACGATGGAAATCATAGAGCTCTCCTGCTCCCAAGTCAAGAATGAAGGCACAACGAAAGCGAGCGACGCAACAAACTTGCTGTGAGTTGGACGACGTTACATGGGAGTCATAGTTGCAACTTTGTTTTCATGGCGCTCTAATGCTTCTCTATCGCGCTTAAAACCTTGAGATTCTGGTGAAATAACACTGACGCTCGCTCAAGCCTTAAATTTGTGAAGCGTTGTGCATCACTGACTACAATAAAATTTAAGTTGTCTGCATTATCATCTCGCATCTGAATTAAATTTTTCCAAGTACGCGGAAAAAATATTCATTTGGATAATTACATTTTACGTCTGAGTTCATATTTGCTGAACAAGCGTCAGTTGAAAGTTGATAAGGCTGCAGTCTTGAAAGCCGTTACGTGAGCAAGGCAGAATATCCATAATCCTAGAATTGGCCGTACAAATTGGTCCGGGATACCGAGAGGCTGCAATAAATCTACAATCACTTTCCTTTTGCTAATCCACAGCATTTCCAACGAATCACTCAGGAAAATTTTTGGGAATCTACATAGGAGAAACTAAACATGGGATTTTTTCCGGGGCGAGTACTATTTACTTAGTTAAAACGATGCGATAAATTCATTTAGCCTGTGCTGCAAAAAAATCATTCATTTCACAAACACGAAATTTGTTCCGTGTCCTCCTTGGTATATTTTCAAATCAGAGAGATGAAAAGAGGTAATCAAGAGTTGGGCTGAAGAAGCGTGCTCGCTTCTCCAAGAAAGAGTTACAGTCAATGACGGTTTGACGGTCAGAGTCATAATACTTTCATTACAGTAGGAGGTGGGCTGCCGCCTGCTCTTAGGCATCCATGTAACAATTGTTCATGGCGTGTTTGGAGATAAGACAAGACCCATTCCCATGGACGATTTAGGTACTGTTCAATGTTGTTATGCATATTTCAAAGCCTGCTGTTGAGGTTTAAGTGCTATTTTATCATCCATGCAGTCCCCATATTTTGAGGAAGGTTATTTTCAAATCCGGTTTTGGGAGTCGAACAGGTGTTTTTGGCCCATCTTCGGTCGTTGTTTGAACAGCCAAATCGACGGCCTCGTTTTCGGAGATTTATACGTGGCTTTGGGGTCCAACATAAATAAAATCTTGGCTTTGCATTACTCCGCTAGCAGCGTCTGTACTTTGGAGAGAGGACATCTCTCTGGGTCCTCTATTTTTCGGTTTGCCATCAATTCATGATGAACGAAGGGAAAAGTCCTCGATGTCAATATTGCTGCCACTGTAAAGGTTTCAAATTGCATAATATACTTTTTCGGTATCAAATATTTCTGCGGTGGACTGTGAGCAAGAGGCAATACTTCGGAGGCGAATTTCTAGCTAAATGAAAGGATTCGTAATATTGTTCGTTTGGAGAAACCAAGAGCGAATAGCAGATACATGTCCACTCGAATTCCAGGGCCACGTGAAGCGCTCGTTTGCTATTTTCCAGCAGTTTGAGTCAGTGATGCATGTTCGTAAGACTGAGGAGCATAGGGTTCAGCTTAGGTGCGGTGCCAAGGTTGATGCAGTGTACTCTACCCAGGTGTCTGAAATGGGTACCGGTCTTCGACCGGGGGAAAGCGTCATGGCGTCCTGGTGTTAGTTATAAGGCATTTGAAAAACCAATGTAAAAGGTGATATGTATCATGCTTCAATTGGAAATAAAGCATTCGTAGATGCCGATGTTTGTTTGTTTAGTGCGGATGAGGTGTATATTTTGTTACGTTGAGGATAAGGTGTTAAGGACTAGGATATTTGTGCTGGATCATAGCTGGTGACATCGAGAATACTAGCTGTATCAGATACAGTACATGTCATGGTACAGATTTGTATTTTATTATCTCCGCGTTATAAAATTAAGAAATCTCCCAGTGTTTCACATGCAAAGAGATTCTGTTGGGTTGCATGCCTGAGGAAACGCCTAGGCAAGTAAATTGGCGACATCGACGTGCGATGCGAGTTTTCGAGAGCCTTTCCCGCTCAAGTGTAGTCTGTGTTGAGTTAATTTATTCTCAATTTTCAGAGTCTTGCTGATTTTCATCCAGATTTGGCCCAGGCTGCTGTGCTGATTTAACGTAGCTGTAGAAAAGCATATTCCAAGTTGAGTCCGTATTTATTCAAAATATATCGGCAGCGTGCCTTGGCTCTCATTTGGACTGCGTAATGACATTTATAAAGAGCGCCTGGCTCGGGATCTCTGTATTTTGGCCAGCTTACACTTCGCGCTACCACGGCACTGGCGGTTTTCGCAATGCACCTTTATTGCAGAGGAAGGCCACGAGCGAAGCCTCAAGTATTTTACGTCTATTAATAAGCCCTGTTCTTCGTAGTTTATTGGGAAGTTACACATGCCTATCTGTACTAAAATTTTGGGGAATTTTCGCTATGATTTTTCTATGATGCAACGTACTGTCACTTCCGTGCAGATGCATTGTTCAGACATATATTTTTGGTGAGGTAGTGATCCATGATTTCGAGTTAGTCGTGGACTTCAGAAAAGTTTACAAAGCAGTCAAGTGAGCTCAGAAAAATGTTGAGGTAGGATTAGGTATTGGCTTAGATGTGATACTGCAGAAGGTACACTCCATTAAAAGAAAATATCATTCATTAATAGACCCAAAAAACGGCCACTGTGGGCAGCTGCATTTCACCTCTATAGTTGGCTCTTTGCATTCATGTTACCCTGTAGAAGAAATGAAGGACGCTATAGCAGGTCTAGTTAGAGCAGTTATTCTTTTTGCATAGGATGGCGAGGCAGGCGTACTAAACAAGCGGTGTATTGTTCAAGTAGAGGCTAACAGCAGCAGCAGCTTCAAAACTGGTGTTCAGTTGGGTTTTGTCGACGTTGATACTGAGATGCTTGGCGTTCCTCGTTCGCGTCTCACACTGGAGCGTCGTAACAAGTGGCGAGCGGGAACTCGTGTACTTAAAAGTCCGATTAGCGTCTCTGGTGACCATGGGCATATTGGCTATATTTGATTGTGAAAACGTTCTAATTATGTTGTCAAATTAAAAGTTTTATTGTTGTATACTTTTAGCATACTTTGTTTAGAGGTGGAAGCTTTTCGGCAGGAAGTTGAACGAACAGGTTTTCCTTTTGTCCAGAGTTGGTCAGCGGACGAGTTTTCCCGGAAGGACAAAGAGAGAGACGTTACATTTCTAATTTAGGACCATGAGATTAATCACGTTTGATGAAGGAGCCCTATTTTTGTGTCTCAGTTTTTTGTTATGGAATCTGCTATGGTATGGACACATTTCGACATTAACAGGAAGTGAGGATGACGAAGAAGTCCTCGCACGCTCTTACTCCAGTTTGACGGGTTGCATTCATTTCGCACGCTTCTTGCATGATGTCACGGTCTACAAAACTGCTGAAGGCAGATGACGTTACCTTTAGAAGAGCTTAGTTAGTTCGTCTTTTTTGACGCGCGTAGAAGTCGAGGGACCGATCTCGCTTGCTCCTCGTCTGAGTCAGGTATTAAGAACAGAGGCTCGGTACTTTCTTGATGAGGAGGTTCCCTGGTTGCCGTCTGGTTTTTACCCGCTGTACTTTTGTCGTGTTCGAGTTACGGATTTTGCACGTCATCGCGTTCATGGAATGTGGTTGGGTCGTATTCAGGTATATATTTGGAAAACAAAATTGACATCTATGAGAACAGCCCGTTATCCGAAGTGTGGATAAAATTTGCTTTTCATTTGGGTTATTTATTAGTTTTATAAAATAATTCTTAATTTTCAAAAACGACAAAAAGTTTTGTTCACCTATCTGTCTTGAGAGTTATTTATGAGATTTTTACAGTACCTGTTTAATTGCTCGATAATAAAATTAACCTCACAATTATCGTGCTCAAGGAAATACTGGAAAGCTGTGAAAAGTCGAGAAATGATAAATACTTTGCAATAAATACGTAATTTTTTACCTCTCTAATGATGAGTATTCTGTTTCATGGAGCCTGTCGTCTTGTCTAAGCTCCATGAAAATATCGCGCGATTACTCGTCCAACTGATAGAAATGCTATTTTATTCGGTTCTATGAAACTTTGACGAAACGTTAGCTTCAGTTGAGAAGTAAAGGCATCAGCTGAAAATCTGAGCTGGAAGCATAAGCTGCAGCAGCTGCAAGGCTAGCGCGTCAAGCTCAGTCCGCACCAGCAAGCGCCATGTGGGGCAACGGGAGTAAATTAATTGAGGGATTTGTAGACAAATCTTTCTGAATTTGTATAACGTTTCAACATGTGATCAGACACAAAAAATAAAATTTTTCTGGAACAACGAAGCTGAATTTGTGGACGTATTCAGTTCCCGCAGTCGCAAATGAAGCCTGCGGATGCACACCGCGCCTGAGAGCAAAGAGGAGGCGAGGGCGGGCAACGCTACGGAGAGGCTACGGACGGTCGGGGGGCAGCAGTAAAGCAGCAGCAAGTCTCTTTTCTTCTTTCCCAAGGCCCGGCCTTGCTGTGTTCCTTAAAATAGTCGATAAAATCCTTCACTCTTTCGTGTGAGAATATTAAGCGAGTATACGATATTGTAAAAGCTAAATAACAAGTCTAAGCGTCTATTATAATTATTTTCATTTATTGTGTAAAGTAAAGATTTATTTATTTAATAAAATCTTAATTTAACATAAGCATAATAGAACAAATCAGATAGACTAATTAAATAGGCAACTATTAAGGTGCTACTCCTTTCAGGTATCACTGCTGGTACTTCTGGCGGGTAAAGAGGGAGGCTGTTTGGTAGTAGGGGGACCTGCTATACTAGACGTCACTGCTGCTGCGCCGCTGGGGCTGCTGCTCAGGGCGGGCAAGCCTGCGCTGCTGCTGCTGCTGCTGACGCTCGTGGGGGCTGTGGTAGTAGAGGCTATGCTGGAGGCAGCAAACGTACTGGGGGAGTTGCTGATGCTTGTTCTTGGATACACGGGGGGTGGTATGGAGGACTGCTGCTGCAGTTGTTGCGACCAGTGCTGTGTGGTGCGGGGGGGTGTGAGCGGGTGGGGAATGAGGGCATTGGGAGCTAATGAGTGAGTGTGAGGCGTGAGGGGATGGCTGTATGGCGTGAGGGTGTGAGTGTGTTGGGTTGAGCCGTGTGTGGTTTGTCTCACAGCCATGTCGGGATGCAGGGTGTTGGGCGGGCGTTTCTGTTCAAGAGACTCCTGGAAACATCTGTTTAGGATCTCTGGCAAGCTTTCCACGCTGTCCTGCAACTGCGACAGTCTGTCTTCGACCGAGGCTATCCTGTCCTCCAGTACGCCCTGACGACCGCTCATGTCCGACACCAGCTCGTACACGTTATTTTGCATCTGGCGAACAGGGGACAACATTTTCAACATCCGTTCATTTTAGGATTTTAGGTTTCTTGAAGTTTGGTTCGTTTAGATTAGATGAGTTAGTTTAAGCCTCCCTTACCGCAACAAAGGCGTTCCAAAGAGAGGAAGGAGGAAGGCACAATTTAGCATGGAGTTAAGGGAAGGCGGAATCTACTCACAAGGAGCATAGAAACAGTAAGTTCAGTAAGTAGTGGATGCTGAGAAACAGGACAACAGTGCACCAAAAAAACATTGTCCGTATACAAAACATATCCTATTTCAACCAAAGGAAGGCCTATTTAACCTTTAGCCACAACCCAACATATTCTTTCTGTGGGTGTAATTCCCAGAGATGCTATAGTTGTATCTCTCTGAGGGGTTTAAAGTTTGATTTGCCATATTTCCCGACCTTGGATTTTTTTACACATTTACGAAACCTGTAAATTTTTTCATTATCAGAAAAACAGTTTTTTAAAATTGGTTACAATCTAAATCTATTTTTTTTACTTCACGAAATGCAATAATAGCATGCATTTTTATACTCTACAGGTTTAAATAATTTAAATAAATTGAAGAGATAGTAGCTGTAATAGCTTGTCTGACTTATATTTCCAAAGAAGCACTTTGCTATGAAATATTTTTGAGCTTCCAATCAATGCTATCAAATGGAGATCTTGAAAATTGATTGTCAATGTTTCATTACAATATTCTTCAGACATCGAGTATACTGATTTTCTCCTCTGATTCTATTTCTATTGCATGATTCTATTCTTTGCTAAAGCTACTTTGCTCATAAGGTGTTCAATTTACGACTTACTTTGGCGTGAAAGCGAATTCTTATCAGCAAATATACAAGTAGGAAATAACTACTGACGTTTGTAAAAAGGTTAATATTTTTACCAAATACGTAAGAAATTCAGTGCGATAACTGGTGTGAAAATATTTAGAGCGTTTTAGTAGTTCTAAATTACCAGTTATGTGGTAACTACACATGGATCATAGAATCTGCTCGAGAAAACGCTTCAACGCAGGCAGGTAGCGTTTCTAGTTGCAGTGAATGTATACTTGAAGATTGAAGTCGATGAAGGAGGCCTGTCGCACAGGATGACGGCTTCCACATGAGAAAAGGAAGTCAAAAGATGAGCATAAGACCTGCTCAAAACTAAATCTGTAACAACTCATTTGTAAGAAGCGATGCTTATTTGCTAGAGCTACCAGTGATGTAGAGAGCTTTTGATAATGCGTAGCGAGCCTTTGTTACCCCCGGGATGAGTAATCGATGCTATTGTATCCTCCAAACTCCTTGAGCATTGCCAAATCCCTTCATTAATACATTTACAAGATATTTGTCGACATTATTTGCTAATTGAAATTAAAATATCTTGACTTCGTAAAAGAAAATTAGTTACAGTGTGAGAGAAATGAACTTGTCAGGTGGAAATAACAATTTCATTTATAGAAATTACCGCTCTCAAGTGGGAAATGAAAATTCCCGAGCTAAAGGTTAGGTAGGCTTTCCTTTTTTGAAATGGATATTGTTTTTTTGTTTAATACCGGACCATCTTTTCTCGGTTCAATGTTGTCTTTTTTTCAGCATCTATTACCTTCTTCTTCAAGTTTAATTTCTCAAAGGACTCACTTTGTGGATGGATTCCCCGTTTCTTTCATTTTATACCAAATGGCGGTTTTCTTCTTCCTCTCTTGGAAGCTTATATGTTGTGATTAGAGAGGCTGAAGCAAACTTATAATATAATTTTTAAACTTATGTGTTGAACCAAACATGAATGAAATATACCAGTGTAATTGATTTTAGTTATATTTTTATGGATTTCAGCTATAGGGGTCATACACCGGATTACATGAAAGACAATTTTTAATTAGGTTCCTTGAGAGCCGTGAGTATCAGGGATCGTGGATTCGAGCCAGCTCGAATGTTGCAGGAAACACAGAATGCGCTACATATCACTGTGTTCTGCAATTGGGAAATGGAGTTAACCCGAAATGCTTTACTCAATTCATGTGTATAAAGTGGCACCAAAACGGGAATCAGTAGATTCATTTTATTAAAAGTTGTTTGGTATTTGAATGTGGTATTTGGTATTTGAACGTGTATTAACTTGATTTAACACTTCCTGCGATCGGTTAAACTGAAGTTCAATGTTCAATTCAAATTTGAAGTTAACTGTGGGAAGCAATTTTGAAAATAGCAAACATTAACTGGATCGTGTCCTCATATAGATTTCATTGAATATTTATAAAAATTGAGTTAGTGACTGCAGGTCGGTCAGAAGCATTACAAAAATCCCCTCAGTGACCACCTGTGGGTCCCTTCACAGGAAAAGTGTTTAATGAAAATTCTTTCAAATACTTTTCAACGTCAAACTCACCCTCTGAACATCCGCAAGAAAATTGCGTTTTGTTCCAAGTTTTATTTTCAGTATTTTTGTTTTTCCTTGCTGGGTATTTCGAACAGTTTAACCTCCGACAGAATACGTGCACTTTACTGTACAAATTAATAAACTTCTTCCTGAACAGTAATACATAAATTAGCTCAAAATACATTTTATCTAGCAAATATTCAAACCTTAGCCATGTCTGTAATGGTGCTGGCGTTGTCCAGGAGCTTCCTTTGGTCCATCTTAACTTTGCGTAAACTGTAAAAATAAGAGATGCGTCGGTCAAATTTGTAAATAAAGGTCGCCACCTACTTGTGAAACATTGCTTGCATGGTGAAAATAATACAGGCACATTATACCGAGAAGAAAAATTGAACTGTAATATTCCTAAGTAATTTCGTACTTACGCGTATATGGCGAGAAGAAACTTGCGCTGATGAGTGCGCACTCTGCTGTGATTTATTTTCTTGACGAGTTTCGTGTGCTTGTAGATGAGCCAAGTTTCTCTAAGCACATTGGCTGCAGAATTCTTGAGCTGAAAAATTCATGAGAAACATTAGTAAACATTCTAGCCAGTTTTCACTTCTTAGAATCAAGAGCTCAAATTATCTAACTGAATCTTGAAGATAGAAGAAAATGAGCGAATAAAATTGAATCTAACGCCCGGGGCACATCCAGAAATAAGCTTTCCTCATGGTTAACAGATGGCAGGCTATATTTTGAACAAGACTAATGCACATGCTTGAAAGAGTAATGACGTGGTAATCGGATGCACCAGGTATCACTGCTTTATTAATTACAGTAGCACGAATATAACGAATGAATATAGCTGCTCTAATTCTATCCCTCCCCATGGTGCACCGCTTGTAACTTTGTGTCAGCGATAAAGTTTTTCAACATCCAAAAACAGATACCAAAAAAAATCCTACGTCAACTGTGTCAAATGTATGGATCGGGCACCGTGAGCAAGCAGATGGTGTGTCGCTGGAGTAGCGCATTCTCAGAAGGTGGACAAACTGTACGTGATGTGGGGCGGCCACCCCTCACCACGGGCGTCTTGTGGCGCAAGTACAACAGTGCAGTGTGGAGGCCGTGGTGTCACGATTTGGGAACTCTGAAGCCATTTCCCCAGTAGACCTACTTGGTGGGTCAGTATTATGCGTATCATATTGACTCAGAGTTGCAGGTAGCTTTCTAATACTGGTACCTATCCAAGGCGGTGACCAAGACTTCTTCGACACAGGGATACAAATGTTCATCCCACAGTACGACAAATGTCTTATTTCTGGTGATACGTGAAAAATAGAGCAACGTGTAATGTTAGTTGATACTAAGTTTTCCATTAAATTTTTTCCTTTGACCTCAAAGGGAAACTCACTTTCTGAATAAGACAACGAAATGATATTTCTGGAGCAAATAGACAACAGTACTTATTTTTCACTCTCCAATTTGAAGAATTACAAGGTAGATTTTTACATGGAAATTCCCAAGTTGGTGCGATTTAAATAAGTGCCTTTAACTTTATTCCAGTAATTAATGAAAAATTCTTAAGTAATTTCGCGAGATTTGACTCACCTTTACAAAACAAAATGTTTAAAAAAATTTCAGTTTCGACTAACACATTCAGCTATCACGTCATTAGAGTAGTTAACTATTCTTAAAGCCTGTAAGAAAACTTGATAAAAAGTGAATTCGTCGCTATAGTGTAATTTTATTGGTTCTACAAATTTCCCAATCATCTCTAGGATGACACTCGCTTATTTTGCATTAGGCACTAATGACCATCATGTGGATACTTGATTACAAGAAATTTACCGTATAGTAAAGACTGCATCGTTAATTTTTGAGCGCAGCATCCAGAAGCAGAAGGCCCGATCTCGCGCCTAGTACCAATAACCCCTACATGGGAGAGAATTTGAGAACCGTAGTGACAGACCAGCACAGAAGGCTTGTTGATGGTTGAGGCTAGAATAATTATAAATGAAACAAGCAACTCAACGAGCACGCCGCGTGGGACCTAAATGTGATGAGTAGCTCTTATTAGTAGCTAGAGATTCTGATAAACATTAACACAGTAATTGATCTCCTCAGGGGGAATAAATAAGCAATAGGCTTAGGTTAGTTAGGTTTGTCTATCGTATGCAATGGGGACTGGCGCCCTGAGGGGGTATTGTTAGGCTTATCTATAGATAGGCTTCAGGGACTTGTCTCTTCAGTATTCCTGCGTTTTTTGCCCTCGAATCATTGTTTGTTTTCCTTTTCATTTTCAACTGTTCCCACGTGCAAAGTTGGATTGCTCCTTGTACTTTGATTCCCAGTTTTCTACACTCCAAACTAAATGGTCTCGTCTCTTCGCTCTTGTTGGGTCGCATTTTACCATTTTATGTGGCTAAGGAGCTTGTGAGCTAAATAATAATGATAGTGTTGATGCATAGTAATTACGGCAGTCCTTATTCTTGCTCTCAGTGTTCAGGGGGTCGTAAGCAGTAGGGTTAGGTTAGTTAGATGGGCATATCTTACGCCATGGAGACCAGCCCTCCCTCCTCCCGAGGGAAATCTTCAGATTATTTCTTCTATTAGGTCTTAAGGACTTTATCTTTCGTGTCTATTATGTTTTTCTCAGTTATCATATCTTTATCTTTTCTGTTACTTCCTTCCTACCCTGCTGTTTCATTGGGCAGGGTGTGCGAGTAGGAATGCACCTTGTGCATAGATTCAACGTTTTCCTTAGTCCATACTAAATGGTTGCTCGTCTTACCTTTGTGAAAACATATTTGCTATTAAAACCGTGCTTTAATTCAACCCCTATGCTAGAAACATTTTTGAACGAACGCCAAAAATGAAGAGTAAAGTTACGATCAACTTGAATGTGGAACCTAAGCAAAAAAACTTTCTTTCTGTTGTTAAACTTATAAGCGGAGTCCTTTCGCAGTCATTTGTGAAGGGCTATTATTGATTAAGATAAATAGAAGAACCAACGTCGCGATAAACTTACTTATTCACATGGAATTCATAAATGCCACCATCAGCAATGGAAAAATAAGAAAAAATGCATAGAGCAATGTATAAAAGAATAAAATTGGAAAAAATGCATGGGTCTTTTCAGAAAAATCTAAACTAAATTAGAAAAACTACACAATTAAACGTCTGATCCTACACATGATCAGCCAAAGGACACACGCGCGCACATACGAGTACACGAACTCCCAGATACACGCTCACACCCAGCATTTCGAAAGTTAGGAACTAGAGTTGAGACAATGTATTATCTTGATGTACTGGAAGCACTATTTAAATAAGGTTTGTTAGTTAATTCATGCAATGATTCTAAATTACAATGATCATGCTCATTATCTGCTTTACGAGGAATTGAAAAATTAGAAATTTTAGAAGGGGTGATTGGAACTATTGCAGTGGTCCCTGATCGCGGATTGAGAGAGACATGCAAAAAAGCAACGTGCTCTATGAGAAAGCCCTGAATGTTGACTGTGATGAATAAATAGTTGGACATTAGTTAGTGCTTCCAACACACGATTGTTGGTAGCAATCGCCCACGTACACATATAAACAACTATCGAGGCGTTCGTTCTGTCGCTCACTCCAATTAAAAATTTGATTATTTAAAAAATATTCGAATTTAACGGCAGGCCAGTGAATATTTTCTACTTTGGTACGGTCAAAGATGCATGGGGAGGGAAAAATTTATGGTCAAGAAATTGTCCAACTATTTGATTAAGACATTTTGAGTACCAACATTTTTTGTAAGTAGTATATTTCGTCGCGGAGTATTTTACTCGTACCTGAAATATAAAATGTTCTATACAGTGTTTTACCACACGATGGAACACATCCTTTGTAAATACAGCTGAAATAATTGATACAAATGCAAGTAAAAGTGAGTTTCGTGTAAATTTATGGAATAAATTTAAAATTCAACTTGTTTACCATGACATTCAAAAACGCGCCTTTCTCCATTTCGTTCATTTTCCATTGTAAAATTATTGTTAGGACGAATATTATTACGTATTGGAAAAACCGATTTGGACGATCTTGTGATTGCAATATTAAAAAGTATCATCTAAGTACCGTCGAAAAAATATAGGTTTGAATTCTTCATTCTAAATGAAATAAAAAATCATTTGCAATAATCGGAGAAAGGCTAGAACCCATGGCCGATCTATCCATGTTGGTACATAGTACTAATAAAAACGAAATGTGAACATTCAAGAGAAGTGTTTTTAAAACGTTTAAATTTCTGTCTATCACAACTTTTTAAATTAGTTTACAGAGAAAAGAATCGCCCAACAACATTCAAGCGTTCCATGAATACATCCCGTGGTACGTTTACGTACAATGAATCGACATGAAAAATTCACGTGAAAAAATCACTAACGTTATCCACACTGGAAAGTTCCCGAAGGAAATGATATTGGCTCTGGATACTATAATCGTTGTTGCTATTCGGTAGAAAGGGGCACAAATTTTGTACTAAACTTATCATTATGTTATTTCTCAATCTAACTTCACCACATCGTATCTACGACGTGAGACGCTACGAGGAAGGGAAGGTATGTTTGGCCAACAACTTCCATTCTAATGTCTCGAAAAGAACTGTCATCGTACAAGCAATATGTTTTCGCGGATGAGAGCAGCATATGCGTGGTTCTGCGATCCTCGTCCGAACTGATGACCATCAGCCGTTACAACGCCATCAGGCGTTGAAAGTTTCGTTCGCCCTCATACCCTCGCCCTCTTCGCATCTACGAACGCCACGTCGCCGAGCGTTCTTAGGCAGCCATGCTGCCAGATGCTTCTTTTTCAATGTCTTTGTAATCTTAATCATCTAGGATGTTATTCATTTTTGTCGATTGAATGCGGGATCCAAATTATTAATGATTATCAAGATAGCAGGAATCGTGAGAGATTGCTCACCGAACGTAGATTTATATTGACTGTGTGAGGCTATACGAACACTGACCACGAACCTCGGTGTCTTCCCCATGCAGTTCATCGCCCTTTGGCGATGAACCCGCCTTGCTGTAAAATGACTTTAAGAGTGGCAACGTTTCCAATTGACTCTAAAACATCTTGAGATCCATCTTGCTCCAATTAATCATCTCAAATGAATTGTGAAGGGATCAATCTACCTTCATGCCTGGCCAACGCCCGAAACTGGAACCCTGCAGTTAAGTTAACATATTTGCTATGTGTCTAACTAGCTTCTTTCTCAAACAATATTGTGGTATAATAGATGTCTGCGTTAATAGTGAACTTTCGTAATGTTTCGTGTCTTTAATTTCCTTTGTAAGTTAGGAAGAGATGATGATGATGAAATGCACGTTAATAATAGCCTTAAATATACAGCTCTGGCTACACGCTGACCGAAGATTAAGATAATAAATTAACTATAACGACGGTTATAAAATAATTGATTTACGACAAATATAAATACTATTTTGCCCCAACATTGGGCTGGTTACAGCAAATGATACCTAAAAGAATTTGACTCGTCGGAAAATATCAATTCAACTTTCGATGCGACGTCACATTTGAGATAAATTACTAAGAGGAGGCCCATCACAATAATATGAAGTCACAGAAAAAAGACGTCCGTAACAATCATGAGCATTATGAGGGTTGCAAGCAGGGAGAATAGCTCAGATGAGTACATAAGGCTTATGTACCGTGGGCTTTCCACATAGCACACCTAATTGGAAGTACTAACCTCCAATTATTTTTTCGTCACAGTCAACATTTAGGGTTTTCTTATAGAGCAGATCGCCCATTTGCATGTTCCTCCCAGTCCTCTATAAGAGATCATTATCATAGTTTCAGTAACCCCTTCAATTTTTTAATTTTTTAATACTTTTTAAAGCAAATAGTGAACAGGATCTTCGCATTTCCGAATAATTATTTAAATTTTCAAACGAACATCATTTAAACAGTGATTTCAATGCAATCAGATTATTATTCATTGTCCATACTTCCTAACTTTCGAAATACTGGATGAGAGTGTATACTTGGGTGCCTGTGTATGTGTACGTGAGTGCTTTTTGGGCTGCTCACCTGTTGGATCATAAGTTTGAATGTTTGTATAGTGTTCTTAAATTTATATTAGGTTTTCCAATTTGATATCCTTGCATTTTTTATTCCTGAGTTTGTTTTTTCATGTATTTCTCGATGTATTTTCTCATGTTTTTCCTGCACTGGTGAAGGAATTTATGAATTGTCACACGTTAGATAATATATATGTCGATCACGACGTTGGTTCTTCTTTTTATCATGACAAAAAAAAACCTTCACTTTTGAACCTCATGGGTTAATAAGAAACGGGAGAATCTCACCAGAAGGGTATAGTTGAGGGCAAAATCTGAGGTTTGAGAATATCGTGATTGGCTAAGTTAATGGTATACCTTACGATGAGAGGGATGAAATGGCGGATGACTAGACTAATTTGTCTACGCTGTATCTTAAAGAAGAAATAACCAAGCAATGAGGAGCAAATAGAAATATGAAAAAAAATTTCAAAGAGTTTGAGCTGTTGCAACGGTGCTATCGAAAAGGCTGGTGGAACGAAGTGAAATTCTGTATAGTGTAAGAAGTTTAGTGTTGAACTCGCAGAAGTAATAACTGGATCGAGTGGAATTTATTTTTAATTTGAAGTGATTAGATTAGACAAGTTAGAGTAAGCCTCCCTAACCACAAAATAGGCGTTCTAATGATAGGGAGGAAGAAGGCACCATCTAGTATAGAGTTTAGGATAGATGTGCTGCTCTCACGCGAGGCCCACGAAGCTTATAAACAGTGAGATGAGAAACGAATTTATGAAACAAGATAAAAAGTTGAAGAAGAAAGTAGTAGGTACTGAAAAACCGAACAGCAATGAACTAAAAAAGATAGCCCGTAACAAAACAAAAGATAAAAGAAAAAGAAAGGCCTAATTCACCTTCAGCTCGGGACATCACATTTTCTCCCCTGTGAACTTAATTCCCAGAGGTACAATAATGGTATCCACCTTACCAGTAAATTGAAGTGATCGTATGACGAAAGCAGAGACAAATATCACTGGCAACAACGCGTCGCAAGTAAAAAATAATTCGCTGTGAAAATATTTCATGTAGCAATTTGTTGAAGAATGTTCAAGAAAAAAATGCATCATACCCTATTAGCGAGTTGTGAGGTGTGTGCCAAAGAAACCTATGAAAAAATTATTTTTTTATTATAATCATAAGAAAAGTATTTCTAAGTTTACAAACCTGACTTTGGTTCACATAGGAAGCATATCAGGAAGTTCATCAACAATCAGTCTGAATGTTGGGAGATAGTCGAAACCAAGGAATGGGTTTGGGGGAGTAGCATGAAAGCTAGTTGTTTTGTAAGTACCATCTTGATGTCTAGTTACTCATGAGTTCGTTTAAAATCATAAAAGAAAGAAACAAAAGCTGAAGTATACATAGAGATGGAAGTTTTGAAAAACATCTTAATCAACATTCAAAACGAAATAGGAATCTTAAATAACTACATTTCAAAGTATAGCTGTTTCGTCTGACAACGCGAAAGGGAGATGTACAAGACTCTGCAAAATTCACAGCAAATCTTTCAATCCTTGAAGGTTTACAACGATTCGGCTCGCTGTAATCAAGTGATCAAAATAAAAACTGATGTCAGATATAGACTTAAAAGCTTGAGCATCTAAACCAGGCTCTAGGAGCTGCGCGAAATTGTCATGAAGTGTGATTAAGAGTGACAGCATTGCGCATCGTAGTGACTGAATCGTGTTATATTTCTTCTCCTTTAGTGGACAATGTAGAGGTTGAAAGTCATGATTTATTGCGTAACATTTGGATAACTCTTATTCATCATTCATAAGATATCAAATACAAGCATTCAATATTTCGAATAATAATAGTGTAGTGATCAATGTTAGTGTGTGCGTGTGCAGCGGTAGATAGTTGGTGGGCCAATTCAGTGAAAATTCAACCATGATATTAATTAATTAGGTACGGTCATCTAAGTAAATTCCTCAAGAATACCACCGAAATACATGGTGTTTGATAATAAGTTTCGATGCCAAAACTTTGTGAGTACCATCTAATTACCGACATTTGCAGGTTCCCGTGGTGCACACCTGTGTGTCAATGTAAATGCTTCGCCATTTGTCATAATCTTACAATATCCTGTGCATTTATTGTGCAGGAGTGCCATGCCACCTTACATGGCTCACGTGAACGTAAGATAACATCGAGACGTGGTAACATAAGTTCCCAGCTTGAATTTTTAATTTTTGATTTATGTAAACCAAAACCTAACTTACCTAAACAAGCCCATTCTATTATAGCCGAACTAAACTAAACCTGATATTATCTAACAGTACTTATACTTATCGTCAGTGCCTTAACGCTAAACAAAGCGTGAAAAGTTATGAATTCAGCCTCTCACCACACGCGCGGATAACCGCCATAGTTTAATTTTCTCCATATGTTTTAGGTCACGTGTTTCTAAACGGTAAAGTAAGCAGGACGTGTGCGGGCGGTAGTCTTAGCATAGGAAATTTTGGCGTAGTGGATGTTTCACATAACAGATAAGGTGATTGATAATATTGTATTAATTGATTGCAGTAACAGCCCCGAATAACCATTTTATGTCCATCTACCATGGGTACAGCATTGAACAATTATATCTTCAACAAAGGACTGCGCAACTTAAACACTCGAACACAAAATGAAAATTCCGAGATGAAAATAAAAGCCGTTAATAATCACCAATTTATGCTCAGTTTTCATTTACATTCGCTCAGCCAGAACAATCGAGTAAATGTGGACTCGCCACCTGGCTCTGTTAAGTCGGCTGACTTTTAGCACAACAAAAAAGTACATGAATGTTGAATACAGGCTTTTGTTTCTAGAGGTGCTCGTTTAAAGTGCATTTTTTTAGCAATGCACTTAGGAGAATTGAGTTCTATGGGGCATGTTTTAAACTAACTTTTACTGTCAAAAAGTGTTAACATCAGTTTCAAACTATTCCAACGCAAATTATTCTTTCTCTTGCTTCACTTGTTTTTTTTGTTGTTATTCTTGTTATTCTTGCTTCACTTGTTTAAAATCTATCGAAGAATAATCAAAGTTCATTTCATAAGTATTTGTGACGAGCATTTTATGCAGCGTTGATTTAGTAGATTTGATTCAATTTTAGAATGAGCGTGATTTTTCTATTTGTTTTCACAGCTTTTGAATGACCCTAAATACTTGAGTATTACTTTAGTGAAAAAAGAAGTGTCTCGTTAACTATTTTATCAGAACTACGTACAGTGACAAATTTCTACTGAAAAATTGAAAACAGGCAACTCTGGAGACACACGGTAGAAAAGCTCAATTAATAGAGCATGTTCCTGGGCGATTGAAAATGTTTGTTAATGGAGCACAAAACCAGAGATGACAGAGAGCTACGCATTTTCATACATTAGTCACAAAAAAAATATTGCCGCGAGTAAAACTTGTTTTAAAAATGTTGTTGAATTTGAAAAGAAGACACTGTACAGTTAGCAGGTTTCAATATTTCTATAATCATGATTCAGAAATAAAAGTTTATAGAAAATTTTCCTTAATCAGAAATGAGGAAGTCCCATTAATTATTGTTATAAACCATCACTCTGGCGTAAGTATCAAACAATCTTGGCAGACCACTCGAGCTCAATTCATACAGACAACATCTGTTGAATTCGTGGAGCACTTGCGATGGTATCCGATACCGCAAGGATTGTTCAATGCAGACTTGGGAATTTGTAAAAAGTAGTTAAAGAATAGACTGCACTCACTCGTTTGGTGAGCTGAGTGTCCATCATGAAGTTATGAACGTGTTTCTCAGCTCTGGAAAGCTCCATCTTGCGAGAAACCACAGCCACGAGCAGCGCTGTGCAACCTGCGCCCTGTGAGGCACACCTTGCGCTTTAGTTTACCTGCTAGGCCTCGACTGGAGATGGTGATGGCACTTCATTGTTTTTGCAAAAAATCACAATCTACGTACATATTACAAGATACTCACATTCAAATTATTCTCAGTCATATGGGCAACTCAGAGGGTTAAATCCACATAGACATGATTTCTAGGTTCGTTTCATAATTTATAACATTCCATCATTTGACACAATGATATATAGCCTTACGTTACCTATTCCAAAGTTTAGACTTAACGTATTTCAAGTTACGAAGAAAAGCATTTCAGTACTTATTACGAATGACAGTTAAATGAAAAAATAGATTCAGAAGCAGATTTTTCCAGTAAGTAAAAACAAAAACTGAATGGTAGTTAATAGAAATCCCTGTTATCAAGCGTTATGGTTAGAACTATTAAATCAGACCAGAATTAGTGAACTAATTCAACAGTAACAGGAAATTGGAATGTAAAACACCAGAAAAAACCTCTGCACAAGCTTCTTGAAAATGAAACGAAACGCCAAAATTGAAATGTACTCACAATTCAAATGTGATGTTGAGGACTCAATTTTGTATTTTGTATGAGATACTCATTTTATCATTATAATTCTGTCCAATGATCGAAGTACACAATTCAATTATTTTGAAAAATTATTTCTTCTTTTTGAATCGTCGTAACTTGAAAACACAGCAATCAATTTATATAACAAGATATTAACTCACATAAAAGACTTAAATTATAAGAATCAATTTGTAAACGCTACATAGAGAAAAGATGAAAGGCCCTTGAACAACTCTGATTGAAATTTCATGCACTTCACACATGCATATCGAGATCTGCGTTACAAAGCAGCGCAGAGAAGCACTTGCACCAAAGTATCATTACTTTCTTCTCTTCATTGTAAGTAACACGTGCAAATGATCCATGGTATGAGTTGCATAAGAACCCTACCCATTGGTATTTATCAAAGGACAATATTAAAATTATGGGGTACAGAGTTACTAAAGCATTGTGTACACAATCAACAAATCTTTCAATTGCGTGATATCAAGACGCGAGACCCACCCACCTATGAGGATGATGTGAAAACCACATTTACTAAATCGGTGGTCTGCTGTGAGGTTTAACCTACAAATACTGTTATGTATTTTGTTAGTTAACTACAGATGATTATCAAGCGAGTTAATACTTTTAGCAGCCGATAAAAGAAAATGATAGAAAAATAGGTGAAACATCATTTCATTAAAGTTAAAAATGAATTGAAAAAATAAAGAAAAAATTGAATTATAGGTCAGCATCCCATTCCATACAATAAATGAACTAAAACTCAAGGTTTACAAGTACAGGAAAACGTTATTACACTTGTATTCAAAGAACTGAACAGGTGTAACGCAAAGCTGGTGAAAAACATCAAACTAACGAAAGTAAATAGAAGTATAGTTATTTACAGTGAAGTAGTTTTGAAGAAGGAAGATATTCGTAGCAAATTTCGAGTCAAGTTTGGCGAAGTACATATCGATTCGAGAATTTGAACTCTCAGATCGAATCTGTTCAAAATTCTAAGCGGATGAATCAAAGCAGTAGCAATGAAACGAGAAAGAATAGTGCAACAAACGTGGCGTGTAAACAAGCGTTCAATTCTCTATATTAGAGCAGTAGTGTAACTGGGAGCATGTCATACGAAAAACAAAAGTCAACAGTCGAAAACGAAAAACGCTTAAAGCAATTAGCTCGGACTTACCATGAGACCTGTTGTGACAGCTATACCTCTCCCACAGTACGTATTAGGGACAATGTCTCCGTATCCAACAGATAAGAACGTGATAGCTATAAGCCACATGGCGTTCAACAAATTGTTATGGTCCTCGTCGTGATGTCTGTAGAAGAGCGACATAGACAAGAAAACACTTACACAGGCACCGCGCGGTATTCATTGTTTATGAAGCTACTAGAACTACGTAACGTGACACACATGAATAGTAGTAAAATAAAAAATCACCTTACCAAAGAATTCGAGAAAAGATCGACTCTGGGTTCTTTGCTAGAAGGATACCTGTGTATCATAACGGGTTATATCGCTACCTAATTTGTTTTAAGACATCTATTGATATCGAAACGTTTTTCTTCTATCGAGTTAGACTTACCATGATGCCACAGACCACTGCCAGGCTCCGGCCACAGTACGTGTTTGGTACAATATCACCGTAACCAACGCATAATATAGTGACAGCGATGAGCCACATAGCGTTAAGGAGGTTATCATGATCTTCATCGTGATACCTAAAGGAGATCAACACCATAACGGACCATTTAGTCAAAGATGAAAGAATGGATGAACCAGCCAAATGTAGCTAACATTAGGAGAACACCGAACAAGGTTCTTTGCAGCGAGCAGCATTATTAATATCATTATTATTGTAGTTATTTTGATTTGCCTTGAGCTGAGAGTAGCGAAAACAATTCAGTGTGACAAAAACATTGGAGAATTCCGAAGCAGCGCGACGAAGCTTCAAAGTTTGAACAACTCACTAAGCACTTATGAAGCGATTCATAACATAAGTGCACTGGCGGTTGCCTCTAATTTTAATTGACTTTCATGAAATACAGTAGTAGGAATAAGAAGTGAAAAGAAAAATCTCTGAGGAGTTCGGCACCCAAGACTTGAGTAAACAAATAATATATTCAGATGCCATTATTACGATCTCCAGTTTTAAAATATCCTGTGGCGCTCCTTCAGATTCCTCGCGTAACATCAAGAGGGAAATGTAGCAATGATGCAGACATTGACACTGACAGGACGGCTTGGATGGGTAGGAAAAGTAAAGGTCAGGAAAAGGATGGGTATTTCTAAATGTTTATCCACAATAAGCAAGCTAGATCCAATGACTACACAACTACGGAGATATATGCCAAGGAAAGAACGAAGGACTTTTTAGTGATAGAAGAACAGGTTTTACCACGTTGCCGTGGCTCGTCCCATTTTTATGGGTCATAGCTGTACTATATTAGCGAGCTAGTTAGGCTCCTTCATATTCAACCACACATCAATATAAATTTGTGCCGAAACAGTTCACTTATAAAAAAGCTTTATTGCGACTGAAGACAGTGAACTATAAATGCGCATTATTAGTAAAATGATGAAAATAAAATTTTAAACTTTAGCAACATCAAGCGTTCCCGCCACTCCCGCCCACCTGCTCGTCAGTCAAAACAGTTCCGAAATTAAGCACAGGTCGACTACCTCCAACTACAAGAATTCAAGGGGGAGCTTACACAAAGAAGTTTTAGTAAAACAGTAATTTAGTATCAAAGAAAATGCAATCGTGATAAGTAGTTCAAATGAAACTTAAAACTCAAGTTGAACAAGAACTGAATAAGAATCGCCTTTACCTGGATAGCAAAAATAACCAAATGTGATTTCGAACATAAATTTTAGTGAGTAAGAAATTTTAACATTTAGAAAAACAAAAAATTAGGCTTAACATCAGCATGAGACCAATCGATTTAAAAACTACGCGATCATAATAAAGAACACTTTGAGATCTACATCTGTCTGCTATTTTCATCATTTATCAGCAAAATTTTCCGATTCAGTTATATAGTAAAATTCTAGGTAGTAAACAGCAAGGACACAAGGATTCAAAAGTGCTGGCAAAATTACTTCAGCATTATCTTGAGGTTTTTAGTTACAATCCAAACTACTGTTATTTCTCGAGATCAACACAGAGAAGCTATGTATCGTGGAATCGCGTCTAGAGTATTGAACTTGCAGTCGAGCTCAACTGATATTTTTTATCACATTATTTTGGTGAGGAGACAAATTTAATTTTACAAATTTATTTAAGAGTGTTTTAAAAGTTTATTTGATACCAAACGCTGTTTTTTGTTTCAATGGAAAAGATTGTTTAACGCATCGGTAGACACCTTCCAGGGGTCAATAATCTGGAAAAATTTTCAGAGTGCGCGAGCATTTTGCAGGAACCGTTCTAAGGGGATAGCTCAGTGAATTTAGAAATGAATGTTTTTGAGCACCAAAATTTCAAAAATTGAAGCAGTTAGGATTAGAAAACAAATCTCTCGCGAGATTCTCCAAGGAGATAAATTAGCTACTTTTAAATTAAAAACTTACCTCCAGTAATTCCTAATAAAATTTTTGCCATAGTTAAAGTAAGCACGTATTTACACTAACTAATAATGCCTAATTTCACACGAAATGAATTATGAATGCAATTCACCCATGACTGCTATTGAACAGAATTACTGAATTAAAACATTCAGCTTTGAAGGAGTTGATTAGCAGAACAAGTAATGTTAATTTATTTTTTCAATTCAAAATTTATAATAGGAAAGATAAGATTGGTCAATTTGTTAAAAGTTCTACTCTGGAAAAAGAAGAAGTACCACAGAAAGCAATTCATGTCTATGACTTGGTTTTTTATAGCTATTATCACGCACGACATCGTTTGGGTTTACTCGCACAATAATTGGAAATTTTTCTCATGATATGCAGAAGTTGTGTTTACAAGTACGATAAGCAAGAATCTAATGAAAACCGTTTTGTACATTTGCTTACTTTACAGTCACAAAAACATACGAATGAAATGAATGATATAACTTGAGAGATAAAGTTTAAGCACTTTCGTAGACGTAGATGAGTGAACAGAATTAGCCAACGATTGATGCTATGGCCGGAACGACGCTAAACTCGTTGGGCAATGGTTGTGACGCATGTGTAGTGAAATATTCTGTATATTAGTACTAACCTCTGAAAATAAAAAACTGACTGTATGTACTATTCAAGTTAACCCATTTAAATGAGTTTAGGAGAACTAATAAATAAAAAAGAAAAGAAAACTTTCAGAATTTGAACTTTTTCACACAATTAATTTTTTGAAAAGTTCTTAAATTTGCGTCATCGATTTCCTCATAAAGCAAAATTTATTTCTTAAGCTTTCCCCTAAAATAATAATTTATTCTTTAGACGTCAGCAAAAATTTAGCCTAATTGACGCCTTAACTTATCGAGACCAATAATTTGCCGGCATTTGAAATGAAATATACAAGGAGAATTATTTCCGGAGACATTTGTACGCTATCAGAACCTTCAATCATCTATTCGGTAAATTTTCTAATTTTCGATCGAAGATACCAAGAACAAAGGCTATATTAGAAGCCATATTTTCAAAGGCCGTTTCACGAATCAGTTATCTGTGCTGGAAAAGTTAAAAATTACTGAAAATCTAGCAATATTTGTTTTTGCACATTTGATTACGATTGAAATATGAGCAGGCGCGTCATGGAGATACAAATTTCATGCGCTGAAGTTTCGTTGCACACCGAAAGTACTGCAAGTCTTGCTAAGCTAAAAGCCCATTTAAGCGTTAGGGAAACGAAAACAACGCAATTTGTTTTGTTCAAGACAACATCTGCTCATTGCCGGATCGAGAAACAAACGCTTGAGACAGGAAATGTTTTATTAGAAAGTTGTTTCGCTCTACTTTGAAAAGAATTTTACACAAACATGTTCGGTGACTTCTACTATTGCAGAACAGCACAGCGTTTTGATCAACAATCGCATTCGAAAAATATTTGTTTCAATCCTTATAGGCGTTTTTGCCATGCCCAAAACGAAGGAAAACTGTTATTGATTCTCTTTTAACTTTTCTCCTCATTTAATGGGAAGGAAACTTTTACAATCATGAATGTTTTGAAGGGTTCCTGATGTGTGCCAAACGTGACAAAGAATCAAAGTTTCTATTTTATATGTTTCGCGATTATTAAAGCATGTTCGATGGGTAAAAATGTCTGATGAAAAATTGCTACAAAGAAAAAACAAAAAGAGATGCAATAAGTAGAAATGTTGAAAGTATAGTTAAAAAAGTTTTTGAAAAATAGATTAAACGCATTTATAATTTTACCAAAGTTCCACGATAATCATAACTTATTAATAACGCATTAAACGACAAAACTGGCTTCAGCACGTTCCGCGACAAAAAATACAGTTGTCAATTAGAAGCAGCATCATGTAAGGAAGTGAGAGACTGTCACACTGAGTATCACACAAGATGAGAACACAAAGGAATGAAATTTCAGACCCATCACGATACACGAAGGAAGCATGTTACAGGAAAACTACGTCACAGAAGATGAGAAAGGAGGAAGAAGAGAAGAAGAAAGAATGTACGGAGCATACGAGTAGAAATTAGATACGACAAAATCCCGTCAGCTTATCCCTCAGCCACAAAGCGTTTTCAAACAAGAAAAATAAACTCATCCTAAAAGGAGAACCATCGACAAGAGACAAAAGTGAATGGCAGAGTAGACATGAAAGTTCTATACAACTATGTAAAAACTTTGTAAAGCTAAAAATTTACATAGAGATTGATATTTGGACACTCATTCTCGAATATTTACGCATTTGTTCGTTGGTCAGTCGACCGTAGATAAAATACGACTCTCTTGCCGCAAAAAAATATGTTACAATGTACACATTATGGAATGTCCGTGTGTGTCCGAGGGAGAATCCATTAAATTCTAGTGCACCTGAAAAGCCAAACAAAAAATACAAAATAGCAAAAAGCAAAATTGGTTTCAACATTTTTCGAATTGACTCAGCAGACGGAAATAGAAGGCTTTAAATTGACGAATCACAATAAATTGGAGAAACATTTTGCTCTGAGAGCAAAATTGCTTAAATTTGGGAAATTTGAGAAACTACGCTCACCAACGGTAGCTCTGAATAAAATGGAAAACAAATGTGCGCAACGCTATTTGCACAAATAATCTTAAAGAATGAACGACGAAGTTCTTGCCGATGAGGGAAACCTGTTGTGGTTAACACAAAATTTGCCGTACGATTTTATAAAGCTGTAATGAATTTATTGAGGTATAATTTCCTTATACCTGAGTGTAGGAAAAATATATTTTGATATAGTACAATGTGTTTAGCTTCAATTCGCCATCAACACTTGATTGTGATATAATCACTTGAGACCTGCACTTATCATTTACACGTATAAAGAGTTAGAAAAATTTCGAGTTCGAGATTTTTGTAGAGGTAGATCCTATGATATGGAGGTCCCTAAAATAGGATAAATACATTGGACTGCTAATACAATCTTTTCCTGCTAAGATAAGCTAACGATCTGCCTGTGTGGGGCTAAACTCCCTGACTTGGATGTGCACGAGCCAGACGCAGTGCAGACATCGCCTCACACACACACGGACACTGGAATAGGATTCTGCTATGCAGAGTCGCATAACACTGGATTAGTACACGCAGCCTTGCAGAGTTTAATATACGATTTTTCCTTACAAAAAATTCGTTTGTGATTATGCGTTTGAAGGGGAAGAAGTGGGCTTTGAGGGACTGCATCGCGTAATGTTCTGGTTTCAAACTATGTAGCAGGTAAACTTTGACCAGGAACAAAGGCGCTGCTGTTGACCTGGTATCATCGCAGAGAATAAGTCTTGTGAAAGAATATCACTTAGACAGGTTTTTGAGTTTGTTTCCAGGATCTTTAAACAGAGTTTCTCAGAAAGTAAATTTACTTGCACAAAATAAGTACAACCTCATTATAATGATTCACTAAAAAATTCTAAATGTAATCCCTTCAGTGTTACACAATTTTACTGAAATTGTATAATCAATTGATCATCCTTCATAGCAAATTACTACAATTGAGCTGCATTTGAGAGAGGAAATGAGAAGGTCTTAGCGCTAATGATTCTTCAATTTGCTCACATTATGCATCTCATAAGAGTAATGGTTGGTTGAGGCGGGCAAGTCACGAGGCCTCATAGTTTCGGATGCAGGACTAAGTTCAGCAACTGAATTTTTCTTTTCTCTTAAGCTCTAAATGAAACAACTTGTATATATTCTTAGTATTTCTTTCTCATTTCTAGAGGTCGAGCACAAGCTTCAGAATTATTTTCCATTCAATTTACCGAACAGTAGACTTCCTCATAGCTAGGTGGGGAAGCAGCGCCTTTCACTCGTTTTGATAGATATTGTGATTCGTTTTTTTTGCATGTTTCGTGTGCGAGAATATAATATTGTATTGCAAGTAATTCGAAAGGAATTATAATGAATTCTATTTGATCGCGAATAATGAAGGATTCATTTTAAAATTTTCTTGAAAATTACGATCTACAGTTGACAATTTATTTCATTATTTTCTAATACAGGAGCTTAATTAAGCATGAACTATACTTTTTCATATGATCTATCGAGCAATAACTGCATCGTAATAAATTAGTTCACAAAAGTTTGAGTAAATCTTTTTTTCAATTTTGATTCAGTTGCATATTAACTCCTTCACGTCGAGTGTTTCATCGGGCGGGTTTCTGTGAGAGACCGCAGCCGCTGGTAAGGAGCTAAAGAACGTCCCCTGTGCTTCATAACGCCTTTCGGACACTCTGAGAAACACCGTCGTGTGCTGCCGTGCGAGCTATCATTCGTACAAATTTGTCGTGAAGCGACTTCGCTATTCCTTTTCACGTAAAATCTTACGTTGCTTCCAAACGATTGCTAGCATAAGGTAATTTTCTATTTCAAAATTCATGATATAAATAATACGTCATTTTCTGCATTTTCTTTCTTTTTATACGAATGATTCTGAAGTGCCGTTCTCATCCGGACAATACACCAAATTTAAAACACTAGGTATGAAAAATACGTTTCTACCGGCCCCGTTAACTTCACTTTAGGACGAGGGATTCATCAATCACGAGAATGAGAAGAAGTCAGAGAGAATCACATAATTTTCCTCTATAAACGACTCTATCTCCAAAATGTACAGAAATGCATTGGAAGATTTCTTGAAGCAAAGAGAAAGGAGTTTATAGAAAACACTAAATCTACATGATTATTCCCAAGGCAAGAGAAAATAAAGACCCGAGTCAAATGCGAAGCTATGCAGGAAGATATCCAAAAGACGAACAACTGCTGCACAGAAGAGCTACAAAAAGACAGAGCTATTTGGAGCCCAGCAAAACAAGGAAAAACAAACTGTCAGGCACGACCAAGATCTGGAAGACCTCAAACGAAGACAACGGCAGAGGGAGGGCGGGTAGCGCTCATTTGCAAAGCTTTAAGGCTTCAAGATATTGATGTGGTGAGACCAGGGCAGTAGCCGTAGGCATGGTAAGAATAACTTATAGAAACCAATTACAGTCACTAAAACTAGAGCTGTGTGTGTTCAACATTATATTGCCAGTCAAAACATCTGACGAATTGAAAATGTTCATAATTAAATAAATGGATCAAAGAAGCATGTCACTACTTCCACTAAGAATAACAGTAATAACCAAATAAATACCGCTAATACACTGAGCGGCAAAAGCTGCCACATGGTCTATGTTGGGGAATTAAATGAAAATGGTTCTAGGTGTAAAAATTGGCAAAACAAACACTGACCGTACATCAACTATGAAAATATCGTTTACGGAAATTAAGATAACAGCAGTAACAAACATATCCAATTAATCATTAAACTAATTTCATAATATGGAAATAAAAACACACTTTATTCTAACATGCCTCTCATTAACAATTTCATATGAAGCATTAAAACACAATGGAAATCTTACACAAAATATTCATTATATGAGCACAAAACATTTCATTGATATATTCAATCATTATTATTCAGAAATAAATATATACAAGTATATCCACACTTATAGCATTTATGACTGTTGTTAAACCCTACTAAGTAGAATCTTAAGCCTAGTTCTGATTTAAAAACAGAATTGACGAAAAAATAGAAAAAATGGAAACGGAATCGCAAATAAAAAATTGCCTTGAAATAAACATGAAAACAGAGGCAATGATACGTGAAATGTTGATGAAAAAGTTACGTTTTTTGTACAAGTTTGAAACATTTGATGTTAAATTTTCACGGGCTGGTTAGATAGAAAGATAAATTTACAATATTCACAGAGCTTTATTAAACTTGTATCTCATACGTAATTTCTGCGAACATGTTTCTTGTCAATGTCTACATTTTTTAACTCCCATTCGCGTACAGTAAAGCGGTTGTTTTGGCGAAACTTTGAAATGATACAACTTACATTTCAAAAAGATCTTCGCAAAAAATACATAGTTTTAAGAATTTTTACCTACAAACAAATGACCGCGTAAATGTCTCGCAGGAAACAAGCACACGGACAAATGTGAGAAGCAAACGAAGACTCAGAAAGAAGTTGTAACGCTGTACGCAGTCCACCACTGCGACAGCGAAATTCAAATTAGACGGAGAAGTCTGTCAACTAAGCTCACGAGGGATTTCAGTTTCAAACTCTGCTTCCTGCTTCTCCTGTGAGTAGCCAGGACTTTTGAGGAGTGTTCATTATTAAATACAGACGAAGTCAGTATAACTTATGCATGGCGCTCAGGACTCGTGACTGTGTGACAATATCATATTAAAAAGTAGAAAGTAATTAAATTCGATAACCAAGTTAAAACCACAGAAAAGAAATAAAATTTGAATTCAAACTTTTCTGAGCATACGATGAGATCGGATATAAAAGGAAATTATTAAATGTTAGACGCAAAATGTTATGCCAAAAAAAGAAACAAAGAAATGAAAAGAAGAGACAATGGAAAGGACTTACCTCTCACACTGCCTGAGCGTCCACGATGCGATCATCCAGAGAGAGACCATGAAAACGAGCAGCACGGTGCCCGGGCAGATGGTCATCAACGTCTTGAGGACGAAGCGCGTGTTGAAGTTGATGCGGTTCAGCGCGCCTATGCTGCGAGATGACGCGTCCGTGAAGAGCTGCAATTAAAAATTAAAATTAGTATTTATTAGTAGTGCAATAATTTATTGATCACCATCAGACACGAAAGATAAATTGCAATTATTATAGAGCCGAAAAATAGCGTAAAAACACTGATCTAAACGTGTACAGAAAGGCGGATCTCGCTCTCAGAGCACGAAAACTTGAAGTCATTTAAAGCCTGGATAGACAAAATTGGATCTGAAGGATCCGAATGGATGCATAAAAACCAATGGAAAATCGATTCTTTTAATAAATGAAACTAAATTCGTCGAATAACGTACAATCATACTCTAGAGCAGAGAACTCAGCCCATCGGTGAATTGGAAAACTATGAGCGAACATTTTGAACGGAAAGTTTCCACAGCAGAAAGTATTCTCTTTCCGAATCCCAAAAAGCGCACGAGAAGAGAGTTGAGGCTGTGCAGCTGCAAGGTAATCCTGTTGAACAGATTTACGGCGCATTTCCTCTTCGGCATTGACTTGAAGCACTTATAAGTGTTGATGAGAAGAGGCAGAAATACCACCTTCAGAGCGTCGGTTAAATGGGGCTGAACATATTCACCTCATTTCCGCAAGAATTACAAGAATTAGAAAGTTATCCAGTGGTGCACATGTGGCTCAATACGCGGGAACGCGTTAAAACAAATCAACCTAGTGAGCTAAAAAAAACAAAAACAGTGTGTATGGGTGTGGCATCACATGATCAATGATGTGGGGAAATATTTTCCTGGTTAAAAATCTTATACAGCAAGAGATTGGTTTCCTCACTTTTCGAGTGAGAGATTGCAGTGAGGTTTTGAATTATGACTAAGAAAATTTCAGCTTTATGTAAACTAAGAACCACAGCTATCAAGCTATTACGCACTTACCTTAGAATGAAGTAGCATAACTCTACAAATGAGGTAGAGCCGAAGAAACATCGGCAACGAAAGGATCACGTCTATAGAGACCATGTTGTCACCGATGGTGCCTCCTTTGTTCGGAAGTTTCGTGATCCATCTGAAGTGCAATAAATCGCCATATATTAGCGAACGAATTCATAACCTTTGCGCTGATTGCTATACCAACGAAACTGAAAACATAAATATGATGTTTCTGACAAATTTATACAGCCGGGTCCTTACGTAGGTTTGTATGGAAAGGAGAGGCATAGATGGAGAAGTTAGGATAGGCTATGTTGGATTGTGTAAGGTTAGGCTAAAGCATAATAGATTACGATAGGTTAGGTCTGGTAAGATAAGATAAGTTTGGTCATTTGATATCTTAATATAGGATAGGTTCAGTTCAGCCAGTTTGAAAAAGCAAGTTAGGTTAAGGATAGCGCGTTTCGTGCTACTATCGGGTTGGTGCAAAAGTAATGTCTGATTTTTAGAACGTAAGTTTAAAATTAGATTTGTCAATTATTTACATTCTGTTGTTAATGTAATATATTTCTGTGACTGAACTAAACGATTTTCTTTTAGACTATCTATATTACAGACATATGTTTAAAAAATATTGGCTTTCTTATTTGTCCCATCTAAAGAACACATGAGAAATGTTCTACTGTACTAGTTTCGTAGAGGTGTTAATGCAAGTGCGGCAACAAAATCTATTCAAAATACGTGTGGGGATAATGTATATATATAGTGAATGAATGATGTTACAGGATATGGTATTCTCGTATTCGAAGCTGTGATTTCACTTTAAAAGATGAGCCAAAGAAGGGTCGTCTATGAGCACTTGATTCCGATTAGTTGAATGTTCTGTTCTTGTGTCTGCGAATCGTACTATTACCTTCAGAGTAAATGCAATACAGTAAGACGTGGCCCATATAACCTGCTTCTGATTTCTATTTGTTCCTAAGAGTACAAAACCATTTTAGTGGACTTACAGAGGAGAAATTAAAAAAGAATTGAATTTCGGTTTTTACTTTAAATCTTCATAATTTTACAAGCGAGGCATTTATAAGCTTGTTTATAGGTGGGATGAGGTCATTGAAAGCAAAAACAATGACCTCATTACATAATCACTAGTCCACCCCCTTTATTTAAAATAAGAAAGAACGCGAAATGAAAGATAGGCCGAAAGAAATAAAAAAATTCAATCTCTCGAGAATTGATGAGGTCGAGTGAATACGTCCCATCAAAAATGTATGTTAATGTTCGACACATCACATGACACACGTTCCTATTTTTTAAGAATTATTCACGTGATATTTATTCCTACTCGAATCTGATGGATTTATTCACTGGATTTTTTATTCACACAGGCTTCTTCTCACACAGGCACGAGAAGGATCCCTCATCTAAGGGGGCGAGAAACAGCGTGCATAGAAGACAGGCACGAGAAGAATCCCTCATCTAAGGGGGCAAGAAATAGCGTGCACAGAACACAGGCACGAGAAGGATCCCTCACCTGAGAGGGCGAGAAATAGCGTGCACAGAACACAGGCACGAGAAGGATCCCTCACCTGAGGGGCGAGAAATAGCGTGCACAGAAGGCAGGCACGAGAAGGATCCCTCATCTAAGGGGGCGAGAAGAAATAGCGTGTACAGAAGACAGGCACGAGAAGGGCCTCTCACCTGAAGGGGTAGTTGCCCGGAATGGGATGCACTGCGCAGATGACGAGCTCCGTCGTTATCTGGCACAGCCTCTGCCATGTCATCGCTATTCTCCAGTCGTCCGCGCAATTGTCGATCATAAACAACTGAAAAATGAGGTTATGAAGCACCGCGCAAATTGTCTGCAAACACACACTACCACTCATATCTCTAGAGTAAATTCAGATTGACGGTTTAATGGTATTTTGATTGGAAGCTATGCAGTGAGGTATATTTTCGTAATGCTCTGTATAGTTTATCAGCTACGCACACATAGGCGTTTCTGTGCGCAGTGTTAACATTTTTACCGAGCTCGTCGATAAATAATACATATATCACCCATACATGACGCTCAAATTTGATATTGCACACCATACTAACTTGGAGCTAAATATAATTTTTTATAGAAAACTGTATTTACCTGGCCATTTTTTCTGAAACAGAATAATAAATTTTTCAGTGCCAATATTTGACACACCAATATCAGGGGTTTAAATTTACGGAACAAATTTGGCAAAATTCTTAACTATTACCTAAGCTATTCAACAGTATGAGAATGCATTGAAGAATTAAACAAGTATCTGGCGTATTGCTAACACGGAAAGGCGATCAAATATTCCCTTCACAATTAATTTTTACGTTCCAACTGACGGGCCATAGACGGATATGTTAATCGACTGAAAATTACTGAGGGTCCACGATTGTCTACCATCTCACTACAATTTACGGTCCATCAATTTCAAGCTTTGGTAAATCTTATGAGATACGAATTTATTCAGAATACTTCTTACTTCTTTTCCAAGAAGTAAGAAGCAACTTGTGAAGCTTTGTTGAGCATACTGATAGAAGAAATGTATAAATCCGGAATATAAAATCCGAGCGTATTTTTATTACAAATTTCGTTCATGAAATATGGAATATTAACACACCGCATTGATGTATAAATATTTTTGTACGCAAATAAACGGCAAGTTTTTTCACAAGATGGAGAAAAATAACAGCTAGAAGATAACCTATGAACTGCTGCTTGACAACATTAGTGAAAAGTGACAGACAGAAATGGATATACTGCGAGTAATTTAATTATTACTGCGAGTAACTCCTACGTAACAAATTTCAAATTTCAACTGTGCATCAACGGTGGTTAAAGTAAGAGATATGAATGAATTTTTCAAGTTATTTTCGAAATCTATCATCTCAAGAGTAAAAAATAAATTCAACTAGAATACTTTTACACGCATACTCTATTGCCTCACGTAAAAATGTTCGCAAAGTTGAAAATAACCTTTAGTAAAGCTAAGCATTGCTGAGAGGGAGTCACTCATTCGAAGGTTTCCTGCCAGTGGCGCGCAAGTTCACACAACTTTCGCCTCAGTAACTTATGAAGCACACAGACAAGTTCTCACTGGGAGATTTCCTCCGCGTCTGTGTTTTGTGGGTCAGCCTACAGGAAACGGCGCTTTTTCGGCCGAGGAAATGCGCCCCAGAGCTTCGGGAAGAACGCTGCTGAGCAGAACAATGACAGTCCGCTCAGCTGGGGAATTACAGTATGAAGAAATAGTCGAGTTTTGGGCCACTGCGAGCATTTCGAGGCTAAAATACGGACTACCACGTTATCCGTGAAACAGAATTGAAATTTTCGGTGAGGATTTGTTTCGATGCCTGCTATAGAGAGTTGGTATTTTAAAATAACATTAACAATTATTCGAAGGCAAGTATATGAATTACCCGCTTGGTGGTAACTATATTTGATTGCACGTAACTATGGCATGCCAACTCACCTGTACTTCTAAGGCATGATAGGCACATATAAGTCCTAAGAGGATGACGGTCGAAACGCTGATCAAGGCCTTGATTGCGTGGGAGGGAAATGACGTCTGAAAAGATGAAAAACATTGTTAACATTTGTGGTGACGAATCAGCATTGGAAAAACGTAGAAATACAAATATTTTGATTCAAATCAAGTATTAAAAGTGTCTTCAGAAATTTATTTTCTAATGGAACTGGTTTACCAGTTATCGTATGCTGGGTACATTAAGATTGCGAGAACTTCTCTTTGAGGAGAAAAAGTTTAAAGGGAATGAAAGAAACTTCAAGAATTTGAAATTTATTTTTAGAATACGGGGAAAACGTCAAACGCGAGTTTGCGGTGAATTTACTCACGTACCGAACCCGAACTTTATTTAAAGTGAATGGCTCTGGACTTATCTACGTAAAATTAAAAAGACATACATGCATTTGAGTACCGTAATACAACGAAATTTAGCTTAAACTTAATTTCAACGATACATTTAGCAACAATGCATCAGGCTTGACAAGCAGACTGGAATAGATTTGAGCTGTGTAGTATCCCTTTTTAAGTACTCACGAAACTACAATTTTTGTTTCTCAAAAACAAGAGTAGCTAGTACAGAAAGTTTGAGGCGCTGTTTTTATCATTCCGGCTGGTCGTGAAGTTTTCTAAGCATCGCAATTTGCTGCTGCTGAAATTCAGACTCCCTTGGCTCTCGATGAGCTGCAGTTCTCTTCGCACTTTAGAGAAACGAGAGGAGTTTTGCTTTCAGATATGAGGCGCCTTGGTGCTCTGAAACATTTCAGGCCTACTTCATGTCTGATTTTCCCCTGTAATCCATGGTAAATCAGGCCCCAGTTCGAAAGACAAAAAATCAAGGAGTTAAGTTCGGTGATCGAGGAGTCCAAGGAATGTCCCCTAAAAGTGAAATTAGTCGACCTTGAAATGCTGGCTTAAGCGATGCCACTTATTCTTTTTGACTGATTCTTGCTCACAAAGCAAGAATACAGGGTTTAGACTTTAGATGGAATTCTGCTATTTCTTATAAAAGTTCTTTTTACTTCAACCTGAGATCCATTCTTTTGAAAATAACATAACTCAATTGCTGCTCTCTCCTCCTCTGGGTATCTAGCCATTTTTAGCAATTCCAAAAGTGAGATATTGATGAATCTCTAAGTCTTACTTATTATGGCCAGTATGTATCATAAGTTCAAAAATTCTCAATATTTATATATCGTTGACGCTTAATTAGAGTGTTGTATCTTCCAAAGTTTTTGCGTAATAAATATTTAAAATGGTAAAGTAATTTTCAGGCAACACTGCAGTAGGGAACAAGCTCCCTAAAAATCAGGTGATATAAAAATGTTCGGAAGTGCAAGTAAGTCTTTTAATTAGGCTAATTATGATATAAAACAGCATTATTTCCTGATTCCTTAAGCTGCGAAAAGTATTGGATGAAAGCACCTATAACAAAGGCGTCACTACTTCTTGAATTTTCTCGATTTAAATCTTTACTCACGCTTACTCGACAAATACTAAACCACTCTTCAGCAAACATCAGCCACTCTGTACTTGCACGAACGTTAATTACTGCAGGAAAATTTCCCAGCCATTTATACTTTCAATTGCCTTCTGAATTGTTATTTTGGCCTGGAAGATCAGTTCTTGAAAAAACTTTTAAAATTAAATATAAAATGTACAGACGCCCTGCGCTGTTTCGCGAACTTTCATTCCAGGACCCTACAGAGCTTAGCATAAATTCCCCTGATGTGTTGATCGTTGTGTGGATGTCACGCTTTCCTTGAGAATTCATTGCTTTCAGCGACTGTACATGTACGAAGATCTCTCTAAAAGGCTTTAATATTGAGTATTAGCCACTTTCATTTGCTATGTGCAAACCGTTCAGAATTTAGTGTCAAGTATTGAAAAATTAGATAAATGGAAATTCTGGATAATTTTGCCAACGAATACCAAAACAATACATTATCTGAAAAAATCATCTGACAATGTTTGACGTTATACAGATGTAATTTGGTGATCAATTGTGCTTTTATACGATATAACAGTGAAAAAGGAATGAAAAATAACTTCGTAACCCATTTCACGGAGTTTGAGGCGGTCATGAGCAACCTCGTTCCTTCACCTCAGAGAGCTGTTGGGTCCACATTGAGCTAAAACTACGAGTCCTGAGGCAACTCATGATGCCCTCGTTTTAAATAGCGGCTGGAAAAGACGCGTGTGTTTACCAGGACATCTCTATACCAGCCTATACTTCAAGAAAAGGACGCGGAGAATACTTGGTTATCTTATTACTACTGAGCTACAGTCGCTCAGAATATTTAGTTTGATAACTTGCGAGTTTAAGTGGAGCAATTTATTGCATCAAAGCTTAACGGCGACCTGGAATCGCCTTTCGTGAGTAAGTGAAGAGATTAATGGCAATTTGACTCTGATTACGGTTCTTGCGACTTCTCGATTTTGTGTTTCAGAGAATTGGTCCCTTGGGGAAATTTGAAAACACGCTGTGTGCAGTACATGTTTACATTACTGTGATATCAACGTATCGTTTTAACACGTTCCCCGCGTATTGGGCCACTTGTGTACCAAATGGTAAATTGCCCATTCACGTACCGGTATAAATGAATGACATTTCATCGGTTTCGCAAACTTTTAAAAAAAATTATTGTAATCACACGAGATGAAATGTATCGTGAAGTTGCATTTTTACATTTCTTAGGAAGGATGAAAATGTATTTGAGCAGTAAAGTCGATTTTCTTATTCTGTTACTTACAACCTAACCAAACCAACCGCTAACAGCCTCGGATACGCAGGGAACGTGTTGAAATAGCGTCCCCATAGTTTGAAATCGGCGGAAGCTACATTATTTTGTCTACTAGAGGCTCTTCAGGATTTACGAATTTCTTTGGCCCCTCTCGATCAATGACACCCTGCATGTGATTGTCGTCATCATGGGGACTGTTGGAACCCTCATGAAGCCTATAGCTACTATAACTTCAAATTCAGCAGTTGGCGTTGGTTGAGCCTGTAGCGGGTTTAGTCCTTGAGCCCTTTCCCTTTTCCTCGTCTCGTGAAGAACTGCGGTATTTAACGTTACTGGCTGTGAACATTTGTGACTTCGTTTCCGATCATTTCTTCTTTCCAGCTCACACGTGCAGCTCGTCGAGGGGCCTACATTTCCTTTCCTTCCAGGCAGTAGAGCATCCTCTGTACGGTGACCCTGACTTATCGGGCTGCGGTGCTACCAATCGAACAAAATCTTTATCGGAGTTCGCTGTAACGATATTCCTTTGAACTTGGACTAGAGTCAAGCCCTGAGCTTATTATCAGTAGTAATGTAGCATGATGTCCTCAGAAGATTTCCCATGACTTGTTTCCTTTCCACACTCCCATCTGGCGCAAGTGGATGCAGCTCGCGTATAGAGCCAGTATGTCAGGTGCCTAATACGTATTTTCATACCATTCTGTCAGAGAATTTATCCTTCTATTTCTTGCCGATGCTTCAACGGTCATTATCTGTTACTTTCGTATGACTGTGTCTGTTCAGAGACTCAGATTTTTAAATTTTTGTTGCTAGTGAATAGTTCTTCTTTTAACAATGATCCCATCAAAAATTAGAATCAATTCGAAAAATTTCACATTCTAAAAAGTAATGTCCTGAAAATATTTTAGCGTAAATTTCTAGTGAATAGTATCATCCCCATTCGTTAATTGTTATTTTTTGCAGAACTATTTAATTTCTTCATTATTGGCTGCATGCAGCAGTCAATAGTGAGAATCTTTCTCCGGGCTTATTCATCAAAAACGTTGCTACCGCGTAAACGCTTTCTACGATACGCCATTTCAACTCATTTTTTAGAACAGGTTACGTAAAAAGTAATTGAAATCTTTTAAACGTAAAAACTTAATAACATGACTGGTTCTGAGAACAAATTAACTTAAAACGAAACTTTTTAATCATTTCAGATTATCTTTTACCATGGTGGATGGAAGAAATCAAATCCAGAAAAAAAGTTACAAAATCTCAAGGAACTTTTTATTTCATTTGTAATCATATGTAGTGATATTTATGAATACGAAAATTTATTTCCGAGAATACTTATTGAATACAATAGACTTTCTTGGCAACTGCAGCTTCACGATCGTCGTCAAGCGCCGCCAGCTGCGGCATGAAGCAATTTCAGAGGATGCCCTCTTGTGATTGGGTTGCGAAATATTGGAGCGACAAAAAAAGCTCCGATGATCAAGATAACATTGATAAAATATATACTTTACCTCTATGTTATAAAACCAAGATGACTATATCGCATGAATAGAAAAATTAGATTGCATGACAAGAGCCGAGCGAAATCACGATACGTATGTTCTTAGAGTACCATCCCGACGATGACTCTGTATCATTGGAAAAAAGATAATTCGAATAAACGACTTCTTTTACTTTTGATGAATAACGGTGGATTAAAAGCATTGAAAATAAAAAGATTCCCGACAAAATGTGGGAAAAAATTTAAAAGGTAAAATTCTTCCATGTTGTTTTTTGAAGTGAAAAGGCATTTTAGTGATCATTTACTACAGCTTTCACAACACAGGACACAAGATACACTCAATAGGACACACAGGACAAAAGTAGGTTGATCAGATCACGTTCGCAGTCACACTCTATTCATCTCGGCCCAACCACGCTAAATAAAGTTCTCGTATCGTATTTTAAAACAATTATAACGAATAATCACAGTTTTATAGAGTAAACATCCCTATAAATTCAGAAAGGAAGCAGAATCGTTTTTCATCCCTGAGGTATCGTGGAACCAGAAGTTCAAGTCCAATTTTTGGCAGGGGCGAGATACGATTTCTGGACACGAATTTTTGTGTCAATTACACGAGTTACCGAAAAATTCTCACTGAGTTTTGTAGCCTGAGGAGCTATCAAACACTGAAGTACTATAGCTGAAAAGTGACGAATACAATGAACTACTCTACACGTACAGTGAAGTACACCTAACGCGTTGAGTACACGAGTACGGAGTCCATTAGAAGTTCAGAATACACTACAGTGGACTCCAGGAACATGGGAGAGATTATAAGGGGAGAAGAATCCATTAGAGTAGTTAACGAATATTTTGCAGTGCACTTCAAGTGCAGACTACGTAAGAATACTACTGCTAGTTGTTCGGGCAAAATTGGCTTTGAGTAAATTTGACTCTAAAGTTCACGAGACTGTCACGGAAAAACAATGTAATGATGGACGAGGATGAAAAAGTTTTGAGTTGTAGCGCTGGGGGAATCACAAAGGAATGATGAAGTTCCATGGCTAGAATTAAAGAACTTGCTCACAACGAAGTTAGACTTTGATGCTGGAAACGGACGCGTGTGCTAAAAAATTATAAGAATTGCACTTGAACATTTGAAAGATGTAAAAGTCGATCCATGTTCAAGGGTCCTTCATCGTCTTTAAAGGGCAAATAAAACTCCCGAGTGAAGCCATAGTTCCACGAAGAATTCTCCCCGATTGTAAAAAACTAAAGAAAAATATCCTTGAGAGCCAAGAGTTCTTTGCAGCAGTTGCTAGGGCGCCCGGCAACAGCTTCTCCCTGCCCTGCTATAGCAACGTGCTCGTAGGCGCAGCCCTGCCCTGCCTCCGGCGGCTTGCATGCTCACAATCATTCCAAAAATAACGCATGGCTACGTAAGATGAAATTGGAACGACAAAAATGGGATAAAACGCCAGAACTAGCCGCCACTGCAACAGTTCAACTCGAATGCATGTTGTTTGTACGAGGATAAAAAAAATTTAGATATTAATGAACAATGAAATAAATTTACTTCTGAGCAAAATAGTTCTCAGCAGCAACTCAAAGCATAACACTAAAGTAATGTGAAAAATGGTCCAGAATAAAGCATGAAAAATCCTTTAAAACGACTTAGCAGAAATGAATGAAAATGAGAACAATATTACTCAGAACTATAACAATTGTATATTATTTTGACCAACAAATAAAGTAGAACTATGCACCATTGTTAAAAAATTGTAGGTATTCCAATCAGTGGTTTAAAATGCCTCATACATGGATATCTCACTACAGTTACACACACAGAATGGCTGCCACAGTGACTAAACTCTCCAGTTTTGCAATTGTTCCGGTTTCATCTGGCTTGCCGTCATCAAGAGTTCCCTTTTCTTCCACGCTCGAGAAGCGGCAAACTAGGTCGTTCGAATCCTAGGCAAATATAAAGAACCACAGCCAACGTTTTGTAGGAATTCTTTGCTGTGAATTTTTAGAGCGCGAAAGCTGCTTTTGCGTCGGGTTGTAGAAATCGCCACTCGAGTGACTCGATTGACTGCTGCTGGCAACAATCATATGAGAATCCGGTCAAAATTAAGTTACACTATTTGTTAAATTTGCACGGTAGGTGGGAAAAGTCAATGTTTCTTATATCTCCAGGCTCATAAAAATCATGACTTCATAGTCGTGGTCGGAGATTTCGCGCCATTATATAGTGATGAATCGAAAGGGTAAAATTATGTCGGCTCTAATCTGTCGTCTATTTCTCATAGAACGGTGCTGACCGGCTTTTAAAAATTAGGTCAATATCGGACTTAATGCGCTCAGGGAAATTAAGAGTTCCATTTCAAAGAATCACTAAAGGAACACATTTAAAAACGTTTTACATGAATGACATTCTGCTCGCTGATGCGTTATTTTCGAGTTATTTAATTTTGAAGTTATAGGAACGGCGCTCATGATATGGCTTTCCCGCACAAAAGGAGAGGGTGTTCCAACAATGCCGCAAGTGCGCGGAGCGGGGGAAAAGTTATTGTTTTCGCAATATATGGCGTAATTTTATACTTGCCGACCCCGCGGAGCCTGCGGAGCCTGAGCCCACTTCTAGAATGTTTTAGTTAAAAACACAATAAAGGTTATCACCCAAAAATATTAGCGGGACTGGAATAGTGAAGACTTAAATCGCTATGCACTTGACATCAGTTTCAAATAGCGGCGAACGTAGAACATTAGCGAAACAGTAAGAGTGAATACCGTAGATTTAAGTCTTCATTGTTCCAGTCCCGCCCATATTTTTGGGTGATAACCTTTATTGTGTTATTAACTAAAACATCCTAGAAGTGGACTCAGGCTCCGTATTCTCCGCGGGGTCGGCAAATAATAAATTACGCCATATATTGCGAAAACAATAACTTTTCCCCCTCTCCGCGCACTTGCGGCATTGTCGAGTTAAGTAACTCGAAAATAACGCCTCAGCGAGCAGAATGTCATTCATGTAAACGTTTTTAAATGAGTTTCTCTAGTGATTCTTTGGAACGGAATTCTTAATTTCTGTGAGCGCATTAAACGCGATATTGACCAAAGATTCTAGGAAATATGTAGTAATACTCCTGCGGCAAAAAGAATGCACGAAAAAATTCGTATTCTATAATTATTACTGATATGACAGGATGTTAATGTAGAGTCGAGCATGTATGGTTCGACAATGGCTCAGAGAAATTAGATTAAGCAATTTAAATAAAGGAAATATTGTTCTCAAGGATTTCTCGCAATATCAGTAGGCTAGGGTCCTCATTTTATCACTGGAGCATTATGAGTTACAACTTCCTACGATCGTATCCTACATCGAGCGTGAAAATTGTGTTTGTCTACATTCACCTTTGGAGTTCCGCTGCCAGAATGAGGAGCTGCTCGCTGTAGAATTTTAATCATTCGTATTCCTTAACATTTATAAGCAGAACATACCAACGTTTCTGGAGAACCAACTTTGTGCCAGTTAAGTATACAGCTTCAAGACTAAGTCAAGTTTTCGTTATTCACTGCATGAATGCAAATCAATTCCTAATTGGCATTAAAAGGTTATAAAAAGGCATGTAGATCCTATTTCGATGAACGAAGATTAGATTATTAGTTAGTTTAAGCCTCCCTATCCTCAAAAAATGAGATCCAAAGAGAGGAAGGAAGAAGACACCATTTAGTATGGAGTTAAGGGAACGTGGAATCGATGCAAAGGGCATAGAAACAGTAAGATGAGAAAGAAGTTCATGAAACAAGATCAAAGTTGAAGAAGAAAGTAGTAAGTGCTGAAAAAACAGGACAGCAGGAAACCGAAAAAAAGTTGGTCAGTAACAAAGCAAAAACCTATTTTATTTTAACAAAAAGAAAGCATACTTAACCTTTAGCTCGGGCCTTCACATTGTCTCCCTGGGAGCGCTAATTCCCATAGATACAATAGTTGTATCCCCCTGAGGGGTTTCGATGAACGAATACTTCTCACTAAATTACAGATTTCCATTTAATTTCACTCGAGATATAGTTTAGTGACAAATTACAATGAAACTATAGAATTCCTAACGTTAAGAGAAAGTAAAAAAATTTGAATGGCTGTGTATAAGAATCAAAACTTGCTACTTAGCCATATTTAAATCGCGTGAAAATGTTTGGTACTGCAAGGAATGGTGGAGGACGCCTACTACTCTCTTCGCTTTACATGGAGGATGTTTTGCATTTGTCAAATAAAATGCCGGTGTAGCGTATTGCTGTTTTTCTTTTGTCCTATAACTTGCAAGGAACACAATTTCTTATCGAAGGGCACTGCGAAAATAATTTCTTTCAAAATTGCATCAGCGAAATTTTCAGCTCTATATATTGCTAAACAGGAGTCTGATCCACAAGCTCGTTAATAATATTGATCCTCATAGTGCATGTGAGCATCGAAAGACAAAACAGGCCTAACTGTCTTTATGGCCTTCTGGCACTCTCAAACACTTTGAAATATCACCATTATATAAAGCGACGCCTGGAGTCCAACTGAAGTTCATAATGCAAAAGATAAGTACATCACATTTTTGTACCGCTTTCTCTGTCAATTTCAATTTGGGGCCCAAATTTTCCCCACAAAAGACACAAGCAAAGCCCACTTGGCCAGAGTCTGATATGGTAAAGGGTGTGGTCATGTGCTCGTGGCTTTCGAAGAAGATTGATGATTTCGTAGATTTATTCTTCCAAAATCTCTGTCAGTCAGAGATCTCTCTGCTCTTGCAGATGCGATTAACTACGCAAATTTATTGAACGCCCAACGCAAAACATCATTCGGAATGCATGGTGATTTCAAACCAATGAGCAAATACAAAAAACAGCGCTATTTACAAGCGTTTTTTCACACCATTGGGTATCTCCAAAGGAAATGTTCACTATTAAATGAGTCTTTTTCAAAGATGATCGTTGTTTCGTAATCCAAGAAACGGAGTGTAAAATTTCAGCGAGTGGGTAGTTCTCACGAGCTCGAAGACTGCGATAACTTAATTGAGATAAAGCTTTTCAGAACTAGGCCGTGGTGACATCAGCACTAACAGATGTTCATTAGTAACTACTGTTTTATCTCAATTGTTATTACATTCTTCGAGCCGCATAACTGGAGTCAAGGTCTTTTAGGTTGGCATCACACTCGCATGACTCAAACACTCCGGATTTTTTCCTCTAGAGGCCAACGTCTAACATTATATAATTCTTGCAATGATAAGATTTGCGAGATCAAGCAGAATATAAGACTCCTCTTAATTTTGTTTTCCATTTAAGAACATCGTCGTGAAGACACAGAGTGTGTGAAACTTCCATTCTGCGTTCTTGATTAACATACTCTTTTTTTGGTTAATATTCAAAGTTACATCATCTTCAGGTGTTGTCCCACCATTTATTAACCAGGATATTCAAGGGAATCAACTTTCGTTTGCGACTTCAGATCGATGCATTATTTCCATTATTTTGAAACATGGATGGTACAAGATTTTTTGGTAAAACGCTTTTCGACATCATATTCAAGAATATATCTGCATAACTTTTCTCAGCGACTTTCTTTGCAACTGAGTAAAGTTCAATGAAACGAGTAAGAACCAACACGTCTGAGACGCAGTCAATGATGAGGAAACATGAAGCTTCGATTTCTATTCATTCTGAAGTTCAGTGAAAAAACTAGAGACTTGGAGACGGCAGTTACTTCTTGTACATTTTGCAGAATTCCTTCCGAGAATTCTCTTCATTTCAGTTGAAATCCTAGAAAATGGAAATCGCTGTAATTACGAGGCGGGGATGTTTTTACGGCGAACACCAGCGTCGAAGGCTGCTCGCCCGGTGCGTCACTCACTGATGAGACACCGGAACGAATGAAATATACTGGAGGTTTGCCAAGTTAAAAATCTATATGCACACCACAATTTGATGTAGCTTTCGAGTAAGGATTACCAGGGCAACACTTACGTGAACTAATATAAAATTACTTCAGCAAATTACAGGTAGAAATGTCACAGGTGTGGTGAAGTTTCCGTACCAGCACCGTACATACTGTTAAGGATTTCTCTACACTATCCCCGCTGGCAATAAAACAGAAAATATGATAGAAGGTTTACACAATCCCCCACATCGCATCTACGAACTACATATACGCTTCATAAGAAGAACACGTCAGGTCGACGTATCTCCATGTTTTGTCTTGAAAAAAAAATTCCGAAAGTAATATTAACTCGCAAAAACTGTGTTCTTGTTGAAACGACTAAGTATCCACGCAATTCTCTACCATCCTTCAGATGATTTATCGCATCAGGAACAAATAACACAAAAAATGCCGCCCAGTTTTCGCTCATCATATGTATTTTGACGTCGTTCGAACACCCTTCTTATCACTACCCAGCACCTCTGCACTCCTCTTTCGAAGGTTCCACGTCACCAATGGGGACAACTTCGCTTTGAAGAATTTATTCCTCTGTTTTCGTAATTTTAACCATGTAAAATTTCATTCATTTGTATAAAAATTAGATGTATGATTGTGAATATTTCCAAGAATTAACTATGAATGACCGTTTATTCCGTCGCATACAGAGGGCTTGGGTAAGACGGTTACCCGAGCCAAGTCATTCATTCCCAGAGAAACTGATGTAGTGCCAACAATAAGGAATTTTTTTCAAGGATCATACCAGCTTTGGCAACGATTTCGTATTCTTTTCGAAGTGGAATTGTATCGATGATACTGAGCATATTTGGCTCGAGCACTACAATGATGTGTGATTCTTCATAAAGAATTAAAGTATGAGAAGATTCATGTCACCCGGATTACACGCAACTAAAAATACAATTAACAATATGATCAGCCTCTCCGAATTTGCGTCAACGGTGTCGAAATGGATTCGGAAGACAAGTCCCCATTACTACTATCATGTCTAGTAAAGCTCCCCTCCCAACAGAGTACCACCATTCTTCAATTTCAATGGCGAAATAAGAATTTATTCATTTCTTGAAAATTCCCTTAGTACGTGTGAGAGAGAATAAGTGCTAGGAATTGAAAAGGAAAGACGCCTTGATAACCAAGAAGTGATGCTGCTGCTGCTGAAAATGCACGGATTATGGATTACCTTGGAAATACGGCTTTATTGATGAGCTTGGTTCGCTTACCAACGCATTTCACCTGACCACGACTAACAAAATGAATCGTTCAATCGTATCACTTATTAAATGGATTATATATAATTTTATCAGAATAATTTATCTCATTAGAGATTAGTGGTAGAGTATACCAAATAACTCACAGAAATGATTCCTAAAAAACATAATTCGGGTCGTGTAAAATTGACACATCGATAACTGATACTGCAACAGAGGGATGAGATTACGATAAAAGACATAATACTGGTGCAGAAGCAGTGGAATAGAAATGACTTAAAACATTGAGATCATAATGTATGAGCATTTACTTTGTGTAATGAAATAATTTACTTTGTACAATACTATATTGATCCCCTGAGTGCATCACAGTAATGATCACCTTTGGATAATAAATTATTATTCATCAGGCATGAAACAAACCTACAGAGTACGCAGGAAGTCTTTGGACTAACTCAAATCAGTTCAGACTCATTAACAACAGATGATAAAACAAAATTACAGCGAGAGTGCTTGATTACATATGAAAGAATTAGAGATGTAATTTTTTCACGCCTTCCTTCCGTCGGAATTACCACGTCAAGTCACCGTCAAAAGTCTTCTATAGAAGCGCGATGTTTTTCTCGTGGTATTTTGGCCCATTTCCGATGGAGAGATTTTTTGGAAGAATCCACTTCGGGGACGAATCTTGGTAGTGCCACATTCTTTATACCTACTGCGAACAGGACAGATAGTTGATTTTTTCTTTAAATAGTTTAACACCATCCGGCTTTAACAATCCTTTGAGGTGGATTTCACTGACAGCGTCTTGTATGTTCATTTCTTTTGAAAAATGGTATTAAACAGAATAGGACAACAGTATGTTAACACAAATTGAGTTATCGGTTGTAGTGATGATAAACTATTAAATAATCAATTTATCACTATCCATAGAATCCTAAAAATGATTAACTAGCTTTACTGATTTTTCATATTTCGATTACAATAGAGTTCTTGATGAAGTGTAGAATGATAGGTGAAATGCACTGCGCAGGATCCTACCCCTCGGAGAATTCCAAGATTCTAAAGGTCGCAAGATAAGCCGTTTAGAGCTTTGTCAAGCGGCATGAAGGGCGAGGATCGGCCTCGAAGTGGAAGACCTCGATCACTGCGAACTACATCCCGTAAGGCTGTTTCAGAGCGGATCAGGCAAAACCCGAAGAGGTTCTTAAGAAAGTTGGTAAAAGAGTGCCGGACCACTCACAGAACAATAAAAAGGATCGCCCCCGATTATTTGGAGGCATGACCTCCGTGCAAGAAAAACAAACTCTTACCGAGATTCAAATGAAGATAAAGGAAAGACAAAACGTTTCGTTAAACGAGTTGAAAAAAATGTTCAGCAGGCGTTATCACCCGGTCTGACAAGAATTTAGTTGTAATTTAAATGGTTTATAACCGGCGATATGATCGCGGCATTGACTAGAATGCTTTTGCAAATTTTTCTGAATTGAAAAAAGTTTGCCCCACCATGAAACCAGTTTCTGTTAGGGTTTGGGCGGGCATTTGCTCATCATAGAAGTTCCTGATCATTTTTGTCAAACCAAATTACGAAATCAGTGTGAAATAATGGGTTGATGATATTCTGAAGTTTTTAATTGATTCTACTGCAAAATATTTCCGAATGACAAATTGTAGACTTTCAGTAAGGTGGAGTGACGCTGCGAACATTAATCAACTCAAGCTTGGAGCCAAGGCAATTTGCCACGATCATTGGTCAAGGAAATGTGGCCTCCCTGTGCGCCAGATCTCAATTCCATGAGCTTCTCAATGTGTTCAATACTCAAGTTTAGAGCTTGTTGGGAAGTTCCCTATTTTGCTGTATATATATATAAATTCTTCCCATCTCCACACATTGGGCGATATTCCCCCAAAATGCCTCGTGCCACACACAGCTCGCGGCAGTTGCCGACGATTTGAAACTGCAGTAGCCATGAAAGGAGATTATATTGAAAAAGTGCTCTCGTAAAATAAATGTTAATTTTCATGTGTTTCATTACATGAACCGAAAATCAAATCAGAGCTTACATACAGCTTTATGAATTTTTTTTGTTGATTTGCATCAAAATCCGGTTGAAATAAATCTGATATGATCAAAGATAGTATGGTGTTACGGATTTAAGTAATTTCTATCATCTTAAGCTATTCTACAACCAAAAACTTACGTTTAAAAAAAGTCCAATGATTTTCTGCGCAACTAGTGTTTCAAAATTAGTAAAAATTGTCAATCGTAACCGGCCTTTTAATAGTTGTGACGTTTTTTATAAATATCGCCGGAGAATGATTCTCACTAGTAGCTGCTGAATGCACCCAATGACGAAGAAAGAAAAAACTTCTGCAGAAAGTAGCAACAAACGAATAGGAAAAATGTCATTTAATAGGAATTCGCACTCAATATTAGATGTTAGTTCAAGTCTCCCTAACCGCAACAAAGGCTTTCCAAAGAGAGGAAGGAGGAAGACACCATTTAGGATGGACTTAAAGGGAACGCGGAATCTATGCTACACAAAGTGTTTAGAAACACTGAGTTGAGAAAGAAGTTTATGAAAATGATAAAAGTTGAAGAAGGATGTAGAAGGGGCCGAAAAAAACAAGAGAGCAGGGAACGGAAAGAAATTGTCCGTAACAAAATGAAAAACCTGTTCTATTTCAATGAGAGAAGGGCCAACCAAACTATAGCTCTGGACCTCACGTAGTTCCCCTGGAAGCACTAATTCCCAGAGACACAATAGTTGAGTCCTCATGAGGGAGAATTTAAGCTAAAAAAAATCATCAGGACATTGCTTCTTAGGAAATGAACCTTTTCGAAATGATTCTAATTCTTGAGAGGGATCAGAGTTAAAATAAGTATTATTTACTTGTAGCAAAAGGGTAAAAATTTGAGTATCTGCACACGCACAGTCATACACTGGTAACAAAAACCAACGTCGTAGCCTCTGGAAAAAATGGAGATGTAAATTCACTGACAGAATGGTGTGAAAATATTAAGTTTCTGACACACAAACTCTATACGAGAGCTGCATCCGCACGCGCCAGATTAGAGTGTAGAAAGGAATCAAGTCATAGGACCCGACTGCAGGTCTTGTAAACACATCATGGTAACATTACTACTGATAATAAGTTCAGGGCTTGACTCTAGTCCAAGTTCAAAGGAATATCGTTATAGCGAACTCCGATAAAGATTTAGTTCGATCGGTAGCACCGCAGCCCGATAAATCAGGGTTACCGTACAGAGGACGCTTTACTGTCTGGAAGGAAAGAAAATGTATGCCCCTTGACGAGCTACAAGTGTGAGCTGAGGAGAGGAAATTAAGGGAAAAAAGACAAACAAATTTGATAAGTCACACTATATGCCGTCATTCCTCACGAAACGAAGAATCGTCAATCACACAAAAAAGCGCCAACTCTCTAAATTTAAATTTTTATTTTTTTAACAGATTTGGGTTTTCTTAGATATAAGACACCCTCTAAACTTTCAGTTGCTGTTCTCTTGTGGTGGTAGGAGGTGCTATTCACTCAATAAAGAAACTCCAGCTCCATTAAACTCCAGATTAGATTAGTCGTAAGTTTAAACCTCCCTACCCGCAGCAACAAATGCGATCCAAAAAGAGGAAGCAAGAAGGCACCATTTAGTATGGAGTAAAGGGAACGCGGAATCTATGCAGAAAGGGCATAGAAACAGTAAGATGAGAAAGAAGTTCATGAAACGAGATCAAAGTTGAAGAAGAAAGTAGTAGGTGCTGAAAAAAACCGGACAGCTGTGAACCGAAAAAGATGGTCCGTAACAAAACAAAAACCTATTCTACTTTAACAAAAAGAAGCCTACCTAACCTTTGGCTCGGGCCCTCACATTGTCCCCCTGAGAGCGCTAATTCCCATAGACACAACAGTTGTATCCTCATGAGGGGCCATTAAACTCCATAAAAACTCCATAAAAAGAGCTGTCCTGAAAAATTTTGTAATATGGACTTGGCGTTTTTTTTGCCGGATCGACAGAATTAGGCATGCAATTAAATGATCAAGAACAAAATTCGTTTTCACAAGTTACGGTTGATTTTGATGTAGATAGTTTGGGGTTCACGATGACGATAATAACATGGCAGGGTGGCATTGACCGAGATGGGCTAACGAATTTCACAAATCATAGAAGCCTAAAGTCTCCAAGCTAATATCTCGTCCTGGAATCACTCGCAATGGTGACACTACTCAGAAACGATCGCGTTAATATCACACTGATGTGGACATTTACTACATGCAGCTCATTTTCAAGTTTCTCTAAATCACAAAATTGCAATCGTGCTAGAACCGTAATCATTTCTAAATTGTACAATTACTTTCATCATTTACTCATCACGAAGGTGATTTCAGGTCGCTGTCAAGCCTTGGTGCTAGAAACTTCGTCACTTAAACTCTCAACTAAACAATCTATACGACTGCAATTTCGATCAAATATATAGATACTTAGGAAGATATTCTTCATATATGATAACCAAGTAATCTTTGAGACCTTTTCACGTAGTGTGGGCTGGTAAAGAGATGTCCTGGTAATTACTCGCGTCTTTTCCAGCCGCTATTTAAAACGAGGGCGTCATGAGTTGCCTCAGGACTCGTAGTTTTAGCTCAGTGCGGACCCAAAAGCTCTCTGAGGTGAAGAAACGAGGCTGCTCATGACCGCCTCAAAGTCCGTGAATTGTGTAACGAAGTTATTTTTGATTCCTTTTCCACTGTTATATCGTCTGAAAGCCTAGTTGATTATCATATTTTGTTAAGTTAGCGTCAAAAACTATCAGATGACATGCTCAGATAATTTATCATTTCGGTATTTGTCGTCAAAATTACTCACAATTTTCCTTAAATCTCATTTGTTAATATTTCAGAAACAAAACAACGCTGAAATTTCCGCATGTCGCCAATTGAAGTGGCTGATGCTCGACATTAATTAAAGTCACTTAGATAAATCACAGTATACGGATGCTCAAAGGAATCAATTCTTTCGAAAAGCGTGACATCCACGCAACGATCAACACATCAGGGGAATTTATCACGTTGACACCGATGGGTTAAACTGAAGTTCAATATTCAACTCAAATTTAAAGTCGGAAGTTGTTAGCAGTTTCGTAAATACCAAATATTAACTGGGTCCATATATACCACTAATTTTAAGATCATTGAAATTTTTCAAGCGACCCATCGAGGTTTCATTTCGCAACAGAAAGAACATAACCATGACCCATTGATGGGTCGTATCGCAAACAACGTGTTATGCTGCGCTCTGTAGAGTCCTGGAATGAAAGTTCGCGAAGCAGTGCAGCGATATCTTAATGTTAGATGGAACATCCATAGTTTTCTCTATAAACAATTCTTCCAGTCAGAAGAAATAAGAGAATCAAAATCAAAAGGCATTTTAAGCATTCAAGGCGATAATATTTTCCGGTGGTAACCGGCGTAGGCGCAAATACAATTATAAAAAAGTCGGAAATCTTAACAAAAGACATTTCGTCATGCTCGCTAATGCGAGCCAGTGGAACTCCAAAGCGCGGAGCAATAAAAAACTATGACAATGAGGCAAAGTATTCTCAAGGATGCTTTCCTCCGCCATTGCCATGACTGAGTTTAGGACGAGAGCGCTCGAGGGGAAGAATTTTTTCTTTTAAACTTTTGCGCGCAGACAGGGAGCGGGAAACCCCCCATATCGTGTTGCAACTCGCGTATGGGTAAGTCTATTTGAGGCGCTCTTTCAGAGCAATAAAACTCAAAAACGATCAGAATTTGCTAATGGTAAATGTAATCAAGTACGTTAACAACTCACAAAATTTTCAAGTAAGATAATAATTAGCTCAACCAGGGCAATAATGCAAGTTAGTATGGTGAAATATTTTCCTACATAATTATATTGAAAGAAAAAAACCTTCGAATGCATTACAATTGCACAACGTTGTAGAGACGGCGTTAATTAAATTTGAATTAATTTTTGCATGAAACGAGTTCTCCCGATGAAAATCAGGTAGTGGAAGTTTAAACAATCAAATGGAGTGAATTCATATCGAGATTTCCAAGAATTTGGCCCGTGTAACAATCAGTCTTTCCAATGAACACTTTAATTTAGAGGTGGGACACATTCCTGCTTTCAGTAGTTCTGACATTAGTATCGAGAAATTTCTGTACTCATAGGACTTCTAACAAATCATCAAAAATTGAGAACTTAAAGTTCTTTTCTGTCAAAGTTTTTAGTATAGAAATAATTAATTATCGATAACTATGGACACTTTTACAAAAAAATTCCTATGTGTGTAAACAATACACTTTAGAAAATTTCAAGGTGATCAGTCAGTGCACAAAGGCTCACTAAGGACAATTATTAGAGTAGTAGCCCATTTATAGCGATAATTTGAAGTGTTCATAGTGGTTATTCAATGCTTGATTTCAGTTTATCTTAATAAAATTGACGAGTTACACTCTCCATATTAGGATGCATTTGTAATATTGGAATGATCAACATAATATCAACAAACTTTCCTTCATCTCTATTTTTTCAAAAGAAGTTTTCTATGTAGAGATCTGACACAAGTAACATTTAAGACACACTCGTCTGTAGTGGGAGGGCTATTTTTATAAAACGACAACCTTTCCTTCCAGGAAATCATGAATGACTCACTCATCTGCTGGATTTAATCATAGGAGCTCATGATTAAGCTGCGCAAGTTGAGTACAGAGGATCACAGTGGCAAGAAATTCTGACCTGGGGCGAGTTTTGGGTTCTTTGTGTACGTAGAAGTTACAGATCTCGAATGCCAGAGGCAAGATTGATGTTGAAACTTTCTTCTCATTAATGGTATGATGCGGAGATGTCACCAATTCAGGGGATCGATGGCCCGCACTTGAAGATGAATGGACAGGTCCATTCACATGTGTGCAAAATATAACATCTCGAGTTCCCTTGTTTCAGTACTCCATTGAAAAAAAAAAGTACATAGAGGTGCTCACCAACTTTTCATCAGTAGAGCAGCCCCTTTGAGTTGAAGACATAATGTCGTTTCACTCTAATTTGTTGATCTTTTTTCTGATCAGTACACTAAATAACAAAATGCCACTTCATTAATACTCGATCGTGTTTTAAGCACGGCACTACTCTGCATCTTGCCGGTCCTGATATGAAGGCGGTCGATTTTATTTAAGCAGAGAGTTTATGCAAGAGTGGGGAGGAAGCATGATTCACGCTCCATCCATATGCAAGCCAAATAGAATCGACTTCAATGAATATCTCGATGGGAAGTTTAAATCTCTACTAGTAAAAGATTGCTACTTTATTCGCCAAAACCCAACAAAGCCATGTTTGTTACTATTAGAATAAAAAAAATAAAAGTGACCCTGAAAACGTCGTAAATGAAAAATGTTTTCGACAATTTAAGTCAGCAGGGCAGCTACTGCAGAGCAATCACGACTGACCAAAGATGAAACATATTCTGGAATAGGCACTCGAGGACTCGTACCCAGATGTGGTTCGAAGACGAAGAGCACCACAAATAACTTTTTTTACGAACATTACAAATCATGCTTCATTAATCTTGAAAGAAAAACGGCCTCTCGACCTACACAACGTTATTCTATGTGGCCTTCACTCGACTAAGTTTCCTTCACTATGTTTCCTTCACTCGACCAACGCAACGCTATTCCATCAAAATGTCAGTTAGTCCGCCACAAGGCGGACTGGAGGCGAAGAACGCCAGTAGGTCAAGGAAGACATTTACGTATGACCCAAAAACATCATTGTGAACTCTGTTTTTTTTAGGGTTTCGACTTTTTGAACTACTGTACTTTGTTTGATTGCTTTTGGAAAAAAGTTAGGAGTTCGGCAGTTGCGTGAATATGATTGGGGATGAAAAAGCTTATGCAAAGTCTGTAAGTCGAAGTGAAAGGTGCAATTTGATAATTTAGAGTAATTATAGAGAATGTGATCGCAACTAATAATGAACACGTACAGTAGAATGCTTGAGATATCGGTATTGACATTCTAATGATATTGATATTCGTATTGACATGCTAATGCTAATATATCGAAGTTTGAATGCTCTAGCTGGTATTTGTCACTTAATAATTATGTGATTAAATATTGTCTCTTAAACGTGTCCGACACACTATCTTGGGTATGGAGCTCACAAAAATAGCTCAAACGTGTTACAGCAATACTGATAATGATGAATTTTTAAATCACCTGCATGGAAATATGATGACTATGCTTAGATGTTTGAACTATTAAACTGTAACGTAGAAGCTCGTTTGAAACGCTGCAACGTACACAAAAGTGCACGTTGTTAAGTTCACTGTGATGTAATGTAAATAACAAAGCGTAGAAAAAAAACATTGTGTGGTTAGCAAAATATCGGTTGTCTCGGAATCCTGGATACTGCTGAGCTTAAATACAACATATTTAATCTATTACGATTTGAAGAACACTTATACTACCGATGTCAAAAACGACGATTTCGTTTAGTTAAAATTTTCCTTCATTCGTGAAATCTGTTTTAAATAATTTGCTAAATACGTACCAATGCCTTTTCCAAAGAGCTCCTAAAAGTAATAAAATAATCTGGAGTGCATGCGGTTCTGATTCAACGAAAATAATATTGAGGTTCAATACATTCAAGCAAACCTTCACATATCGTTGTCACATCCTGGATTCAAGTCTATCCCCCGAGGCTATACAAGTCTAAATGAACTGAATCTTTTCCTTTTTTCATCTTAATTTGACATCATGAATGGTGCACGTCAAAATCGCTGAAAAATTGGAATGGATCGAATTCCACGCAAAATAATTTTTGTAGTTAGGGGGCGAGGGTACGATCCAACCACTTCTCTCCCAAGAAGCGTTTAATTTTTCCCCGCCTTTATTTTGATGCCTTCGCAGGAGTACAGCGCGTAGGTGCACAATTAGGTGTCAGAATAAATTCGAAAATGAGAAAGGCTGATGTAATCAAACAGTAATACAATTCTTTATACATGTACCAACTCGAGTAACTCATTTACGTGTTAGATTTGAAAGATTTTATTTAAAAATTAATTTATCACAAGCACATCCCAAGTTAAAAGCAGGACAAGGATCTCCTTAATATCTAATAGTCAATAATATAAGCATTGTAGGGCAAGTAAGCTGCAAGGCTTTTAACGCAACTTATCAGGAGATGAACAGCTTCTCCAAAAATTTATGGTAAATAACTTAGTATACTTGTGCTATTAACTTAGTACTAGTTCAGTGTTTGAGACAAATGTCACAATATTAAGCCGGGAGAAGTTCTGTTAGGTTTATTGGTTGGTAGTTTTTATGTCAGATTTCATATTTTTGGTGGTTGCCTTTTAGCCAGAGTTTTATCTTGTCTTTTATTCTTGGGGAAAAATCGAGCTTAGAAACGAAGATTTATTTCCGTTATTTATCTCATCAAAAGTAATTTTTCGTTTGTCTAGTTAAAGGTAATGTAAAATTCACGTCTACTTTTGAATGCATGCCGGGGCCTGCTGGTATGGAATTCTAGAATTTGGTACCTCAGCGAAGAAAATTATTTTGAGACATCTTTTGAGTTATAATTGAAGAGATCTTGAGCTTATTTCTATTTCTGTTCAAGTTACCGTAATCAGTTTGAAGGAACATTTGTGGTCGACTGCAGTCGACATTATTTTATAGGCACTGTACCCATAAATCTTTCGAGACAAAATCGATTGTTCTATGAGACAGTGTCAAAATCTTTAGGTTCTTGAATGAATCGCTTGTGTGGACGTTGTGTTCTAAGTTGTAAGTTGCGTTAGTAGCTTTTTGGCGTTGAAACTATTTTGTCATTTCTATTTTTTGAAGCCGTATATTCATAAGGCGTCGTTACGTATTTTTAATACTTCTCTTGGCACTATTGGCTTGACTTTGTGCAGTTCTCCGGTAGATTTGAACAGCTTTAACGATTGCTAGGATTTTGCAGGTCAAATTTTTGTCTCATATTATGTATTGAGAAATATGCTTTTCTGGAATTATTCGTTTCTAATCATAAAGCTTGGAAGCGGCGTTTTAGTCATGTCGACGTGTTAACAGATTTTACTTGCAACTCGTCAGCGAATAATGCTATTTAATTCTAAATTTCTTTAGTTCAAGATTTTTAGGGTGTTTTCGAGGGAATAACTTGACAAGGTGTTGTCATCTTCAAAAACAGTAAATTTTATCATATGTTGATTTTACAATATCGTTTATAAAAAGGAGGTTCGAGAACAGTTCCTAGAGAGATTCCATGGGCTAAGCTCGGCAGCTCTGAAGTGGTATTGTCAGATACAGCGCATTATTTACGGTTTAGAAAGATAAGATTTAACCTTTCACAAAGAAGACCTCTGATTTGGTTTAAGCTGCAGATTTGGTTTAAGCTACAAATTGGTTTGCAGCTTTGGTTTAAGCTGCAAAGAAGATTAGGTTTAAGCTGCAGTGGTGCAGCTTAAACCAAATTATGTTTTTATTTCCACAATAAAATGCGCTTTTGAAGCCAAGGTAAATGTTGAGTGCTTAATTGTTCCTATAAATATTCGAATGGAGGAATTGTAGATGATTCAGGATGGCTTAAATCAAGGACTTTTAGACTCGATAGGCGAATTTCTCGTCATTTATTAATGAATTACTTCCCAGATAACAGCATGCACAATTAAACACTAATTTTTGAGGGAAATTTTACAAAAATCGGGTGTTAGGAATTGGTCTAAATGTATCACTATTATAAAAGGAGCTGCGTCCGTCCGTCTGTGTGACCCCCTCTTCTAATCGATAGGTTTGATAGCAACAAGGATAAAGCTTAAGAAATACAAGAAATTATTCTATTGCATTATTTTTCTGTGGCGATTCAATTCCCTTTCACTTGCATTTTATCCAGAATACGCAATCGGCTTATTTTTACAAATAGAAATTTTCATTTGAGCGTTCTCTGTTGAAATTCATCATGTTGCTTTGATATTTTTAATTGATCATGCGAAAAAAAAATGTTTGAAATTAGTTTGACCGGTAACCTGGCTACCACTTAGCATAAGGCCCAAGATTTTTGAACTTGAGTTATTGTTTTCGAAATTATGATTTTCTTGAAAAGTTTCGAAGAGATAATAGACGACATTTCAGAATAAAATTCCGGCAAAAGAGGCCACCATGGATAGAAATGTGTCCAACCGCAAGAGAGAAATAGCAAGACTTCGACAGCAATAAAAACGACAAAGACGATCGGATGAACAACGAGAAATGACAAGACGAATTCAATGCTGCTCGCCAACGAGATGTTGAAATCCATTTCTTTCTTAATCGGGGATTTAGTATTAAGGCATATTAACTTTAAGAATCTTCTTATGATCATTTACAATTTTCGAGGACGTTCGGAGCAGTGTGCCCTTATTGACAAATCAATTAAGGCCCTTTATAAACACGGACGCCCCGTAAACATTCTCAGAATGTTGTGCCTGAAAAACCTAAGACACGCTCCAACACCCATCGCATAAACATCTGGTTTTACGCCTTCGTATGGAACACTGTAACTGTTCATCTGTAATTCTTTATTTATTCAACCAAGCAGTCGCCAGGATGTGCGCTTTCGGCTAATAATGCCTATGACCTGCACTACGATTCCCTACGCTTGACGTCGTGGAGAGGCATGACGGTTGAAGCATGATGACGGCCGCCACTACGGTCTCGCTCCGCTCCGCGACTGCTCAGCACCCGGCTACTTCTCGTCTCCTGTACAACGGAGTCAATCCTGATGGGGAGCCAGTGCTACCTACTGCAGTCCAGCGCCTCAGAGGCCGAGCGGCCTGTCATCGACGTTCTCTTCTCGCCATCGTCATGCGGACTTCAAGGAATCCATTAGTGGAGGTACGTTTGGAGATAAGTAGGTGCATTTGTCCCGAACGTTCCTCACTAGCCTTTTAAGGCTGTAGTTTTCCGTTCTCGAGCCGTACTCAAAAATTAAAGCCGTGACTTGAAACGTAAATTCCAATATCTTGATCATATTCCAGGTGTAGGATGCATTGCCTAATCTGTTAACTCAGAATCTTTAATTTATTCTCGGCAGCTTGCAATCCTACCACCGTCAAATTATTTACGTGTTTTCCTATTTATCTCAACAGGTCACGGTTATTGTCAAAATTGACGCTGGCGGCCGTCGGATGCACCACCTTCCGACTTCTTTGTTAACTCAAGAAGTCTCCGACGTGCCTATGAAGACTACCATTGAAGTTCATTTATTTATTACCATTATTGTTATGCGTCGCATCACTAAATTAACAACCAGCTTTGTGTCGTCCTTTTCCCCACTCTGTTTTTTCAATTCGAGAAGCTAGAGCTAACTTGACCGTTGAACGGCGTTTGAATAATCGTTAACAAAATTTGAAATTTGATAATTGACAGATTTCAAATTACCCATGTTTAACACATCAATTAGTTAGATTGGGTAGACAGTAGAATTGCATTTCACGGGCATTGCACTTGTATATATAGTTTATGGTGCCAGTTTTCCCAGCCAGCACTCTTGCACAAGTTATTCACGGCATTGAGGCATTGGCTTTAGACAACTTGCTCATTACAGTGTAGGCGTGGCCCCAAATTTCTTTCTTGTGTGTCTGTAATATCCAGCTTGCATCAGTCTGAATACATTCTGTTTTCTTTTGTCTATTCGAGTGATTTTTAATGTTAAGCATAGAGAAAACAAGAGTTTAAATGTGTATTTTTAAGTGTTCATTGGTTGTTTTATGTTCTTTATTTTGCTATGTTTTTATGTTTGAATGATTTCTTAATGCACTCTTTCTTTCATTTTCAGTCACTCAAGCTTACAGTAAAACTAAGGTAGTGTTTATTGGCAGAGCTATTCTTTCCCCAAATAAAACCAAGTGTCGATCTGGCGAGTGTTTCTGCAATGTACAGTTTGCTTTGTTTGTATATATATTTTTTGTTGCTCAAGGCTAAGATTTATTTTGTGTTGAGCATGATGTTTTCTCTTGGCATATTCGTTCGTTTACTTCTTTTTCGGTAAAAAGATTACGTTTTTGTACTTGCTAGATTCCAAGACCATTTTTGTAATAAGATTTTTCTTAAGTTTACTTTGACTTTATTGTTAAATGATTTGATTTGAGTGGAATTTAATTCATATTTATTTCATAGTCCGTTTTTTCATTGCTTTGTTTCATTTTTAGTCAATGCATTTGCTTTGTTTAGCACCAATTCATTCTCAGCATGGTTTATCTGTTCTGCTTCTAATTTTATTTTGGAGTTTAATTTTGAGCAATCCAAAAGGACTGGTTTGGTTTATTCTATCTTTTCCTTCATTAATAATTTTGTGTTATCTTTGTTTTTAGGGCTTTACTTATAGTGGATTCTGATTTGTCTTTACTGTTTCCAAGTCCTGTCACTTGTTTTTTGAATGTCCAATCAACTGTTACGCAATAAACCACCATTTGTTAAAACAGGTTTCATTACTCCCCCACTATGTGGGCAGATTATTAGATTATTAGTAAGTTTAAGCCTTCCTATCCGCCACAAAGGCGATCCAAAGAGAGGAAGGAGGAGGGCACCATTTTGTATGGAGTTAAGGAAACGCGGAATCTATACAGAAAGAGCATAGAAACAGAAAGTTGAGAATGAAGATTATGAAACAAGATCAAAGTTATAGAAGAAAGCTGTAGGTGCTGAAAAACAGGACAGCAGTGAACCGAAAAAAGAAGGTCTTTAAAACATAACAAGAACGTTTTATTTCATCAGAAAGAAGGCCTACCTAACTCTCAGCTCGGGCCCTCACATTTTCCCCCTGCACTATGTGGCCAAAAAATCAGCTGCGTATAAAGATGGGTAAATGCTAGTGCACTGTTTTCTTACAACAGTACAAAATTTTGAGTGAGCACTTCCCGAAGCTAACTATCCTACTGTGATATTCTAAATAATGTAAGACGAAATACTTCTCGCACAGATAAATATAAATTCATGGTCTAAAAATATCACCCTACATTTTTGAAATAGTTCACACTACTTGAGTTTTGATGTCAAGATCGACGTCTACTCTGATGGGTTTTCGTAGAAGAAGCAGCACGTTCAGAGATTTCGATCGGATCAATCCGTCCACACTGCAACATTTGCACCATTCCGATGCTCTTGCTTATTCACCGCAGAAAATAAACCCAAACCACTCGTCTGAAAGCCTAGGCCTCGCAACAAGAACAATCGATCTTTTTCCTAGTTTGGCATGATAAAAAATGTCAAATAAAATACATCAAAATAAATTACCACATCAAAAAAAAATGCTTCAACGTGCAACGAAGAGCATCATTATTTTATTGCCCGTGCATAGTGATCTACGGTTACGGGTCAGTAAATTTCCATTTGTATGTCTAGAAGCTCAGCAAAAACAAAAAAAGTTTGTATATGTTTAGCACGAGATGTTTTTAAGTACAGAAACGAATCTCTGAAGCATTTCAGCGTGGCATAAACATTTTACGACCTAAACCTTTCCACGACGTTAACCGATCCGCATGAACTCAAACCAAAGAACGGATAGATATTTCAAATCGAAGAACAGGATTTCATAATATTAATTAACTCCTCACAAATCCATCGCAACAAATTGTCAAAAATGTTCTAAGGCTACAAGCAGCTTCAGCATTAAATTTTTTTAGCCCCTGTTGACTTGAACGCATCAGAATATACTAATACGAAATCATGTATTTATTTCCTCACATTACTTTTTTGTTGTATTGCCAAACGAGTTCGAACAAATCCCAATTTCTGAATAGATTCTCCCATTAACGAATGAAGAGTCACTCTTGCAACAACGGATGAAATGAATAGATTAACTTTAAATTTCCCCTAGAAGACTAACAAATGCACTCAGACAAACACTGCTGCAGGACACGAGGGCACTCTCAGCGTCTAGGAAAGGAGTTCACAATCCGACACGGAACTTCCTGAGAGAACTCCACTATTTTGAGGGAAAGAATTCCAGAGTTCTGGCGGAAAGGGAACTGGGGGATTTCTGACGCTCTAAAGTGAATGGGAACTGCTCATAAGTGGATGAAGGTTGGACAAAAATATTTGGTATTCTCTTGAAATGTCCATTGATTAGTTCCTTACGCTGCAAATCTTCAACGCAGAACTGAAAACAGCAAGCTACATAACATGCAAGTTTTCGAAAGCAAATGAAAAATATTTTCACTATGATCATTAATAAAAATATTAATATAGCTCCTATTGCAAACATTCGCTTGATGTACTATGCAGATAATATGCAAATGTACTTCTCAGACACATTATGCAGATAATTGAAAAATTAAAAATTTTGAATGATAAGAATTGGGCATTTAATCGTGAAATATAAGCATGGGTAGAATATAAAATAATCACGGTCTCTTTCCTATCCGTGAATTGGAAATCTTTCAGTTGTACTTAGTTCGAGCAAAGTCTATGTACAAAAGATCATGCTGGAAGAAGAGATTGAAGCTCTTTCTCACTCCAAAGGTCCGATTTGTTGTTTTTAGGAGAGTGTTGTGATTCAATTTGTGTCGTGACTTTGGCATTTGGATAAAAACTTTAGGTTATTTAAACATAACCAAATACTGAAACTAATTTGACATTCAGCCACAGAACTGTCCACCTGTGCTGTCACAAGGTCATCAACGGCTAAATATGGACAATTATCAAACTCCTATTGAAATTGAGTTCTGCGCAATTATTTGAACATAATTTGAAGACAGGGCTCGAGAATTTCAAAGCATTGCTTGGATGAGATGGTGCGTCACCTGTTTTCGAATAATAGACAGTAATCGATCTAGTGGTCCGCAAGCGCAAAATTCAACATGCGTTCCATGGGACCGTTACCATAAGCGTGCGAACCGATGATTTTGTAATGGTCCGCAACAATATTTCCTGAATAATTTCCCGCATAGCTGCGTGAAAATGCAAAATAGTGCACAATTAGCTTTGTATTCATCACAGGAACCTCATGCATTTGGAATAAAATTTCTTTGTACGGAGCAATATTGCCGCATCAGTTATGGTGGGTTAGGGAGAAGTGACATTTCAATGTCAGACTCCACAGTAAAGCGACTTCATTTCTCTAAGCCGGGAGAGATTTTGGTTAATCAAATGGATTGTTCATCCACGAAAACCACACTTGTGTTCTGTGACTGACGAGAAGTTTAATCGTGAGAGCGTATATTTAGTCTTACACCAGCTAACGACTGATGACATGCGGTCAAACAGGACACACACGCGCACTCAAACAAAAACCAAGATTTGTCTGACAAGCAGCGGCAGTGGTAGGGACATGTTCACACGGTCCCTCATCCATAGCATGCAAATTTTAACATGTAGTCGATAAAGTGGAATACTTTGAGGCTCTGAAACGGAAATAAGCAAAAGTCTTCGTTTAGATCTTTTGAAATGTTGAAAATTACAGTTTTTGTTTCGCTACTTTTTTGTAGAAGTTATTTGCTTCATATTTTGAGGGAATAACTGGCAACATTAACGCTGCTCTCACTTTGTGACAGTTTGTTGAGGTGATTGACTTTCACCTATGAAATAAAATGGGATATTTTTTCAGTACTTCAGAAGTATCAATTTACAACAAGATGAAATACGGCTTTCGTAAGGTAGGAATAGAAACGTATGGGAAAACATAATTACTCAATTGAATAATACTTTTGGCCACGCTCTCACGCATTTATCATTTAATACAAACGATTATGCTGCAGTTCATGATCACTCTTATAACATATATTATTATTTGTGCTAAAAACTGTAGTAAAAAATCGATCGCCCTCTGACCAGACCCTTTTGTAAGAGATATTTTGAAGCACGGAAAAGAGAGGAAGAGCTCATTTGTTCTGCTTCATTTCACCCGATAGTATCTCTCAGACATAGAGCAGCGTAGACGCAAGCATCATTAGGTTGTTATTTTTCTGAATTAAGATCATCTCATACGACTCGAGATCACTTCTTGTTTCCCAGATTTTTAAATAATGTGGTTCAGAATGCATGAAAGTTTTCATCCTGGATCCACTCGCTTTATAAACTAGAGGGAAATGTATTCCGAGAAGCGGTCTTCTCAAATCTCTCAATTGAATTATACATCATCGATAGTGAAATCCATTGCATTGTCATTTGCATTGTCAAAAAATGCACTGTTTTTTCCTTAAATAATTCCATCGCTTTAAAAGGTAGAACTGTACAATTCCTTACGCGTATAAAATATATCTTTGTTTGAACCAAGCGTGTCAAGCAGCCACGGCAATCAGCAAAAATAAGCTATTTCTGAGCGTAAAATCTAATATGCTTTAAGTTTCTTTATGCTAATAAAGACGTCAACAAAGCCACATAATAAAATGATCTGAACGCATATTTGCGGTCGCTGAAGTTCATTCTCATGCATGCTGCCCTCACGAAAGATTTGAGCGAGCGTGTGCAGAGGGAAAGTTCAAAGGTAGCGAAAGTCATCCATCGGCTCGGTCCAAATCCTCAGCCCCGATATTGAAGCGTGAGCAAATTTATTCAAACTCTTACAGATGAGAAGCGAACACAGAGACGAAAAAGTCTGCAGCCATTTTCTAAGGTTGAAACCATTTCAGCTACAGGTTTCTTGGCCATTCTAGTGCCAAATCTGCTGAAGTAAAGATCAAATTTTGCGTTCTGGACGACTCTGTAATGTTCAATTCAGAGTAACCTTACTGTTTCATATCCTCTCTCGTTCTTTTTACTCTCATGGCATGAATTTCTCTTTAGTTGAGGGTTGAATTTCTATGAAGCTAATACATGAATCACATTCTTCTATTTCCTCATCAGACGAATTTACTTGGACTTCATCAGTTCCTCAGCTATGCCTCAACTACTCAGTGTAAATGGAAGAATAATTTCAAGTCTTTTAGAAGTGTATTTCTTTTAGTGGCCAGCTCTTTATTCATGGCATTTCACGTATTAGATTAAATGTTAGTTTAGGGGTCCCTAACCGCCACAAAGGTGATCCAAAACGAAATCTATGCACAAGGAGTTTAAGAACAGTAAGTTAAGAAAGAAGTTAATGAAACAAGATAAAAATTGGAAAAAAAAGAAGTTAGGGCTAAAAAATAGGATAGCAGTGAACCGAAAACAAATGGTCCGTAACAAATCATTAAACTTATTTTATTTCAACAAAAGGAAAGGTTACCTAATATCTAGCTCGGGACCTTACATGTTCCCCCTGGGAGCGCTAATTCCTGTAGATACATGGTTGTATCACTGTAAGGGGTGGTGTTTCAGAATGAAATGAAACTGATCCGTGAAGCGATTTTTCGGCACATATGTGGCGGTCGCTCGTACTCTAAGCAAGGATTCAACAAAGTTTAAGCACAGGATCAATTTCAGCACCTTATTTTACGACGCACTCTCGGCTTGAGAAAAGTGATCGAACTCAAGGAAGTTGAGTATCCAACTTCCTTGATCGAACTCATTCGAAGAGAACATGTGTCATTGACTACCGCACTACTTCACGCAGCAATCTTGCGTCTTCCGTCTTTGCAGAATGTAAATTATCTTGTGTGTAATTTGCTTTTCACGGAGATTGCAAGTACACATCATACATGAACAATGCATTAGCGCAGTTTACGCTGAAAACGTCACCAATGAACTAAAATCTTGTTTGTTAGCTAAATGTCAGAAAAAACGGTGTTTTTTCTTTTCTTTAGGCCGTCATTTTTCTAAATTAAGATTATCTCATACGACTTGAGATCACTTCTGGTTTCCCAGATATTTAAATAATGTGGTTCAGGATGTATGAAAGTTTTCATACTCGATCCACCCGCTTTATAAACTAGAGGGAAATGTATTCCGAGAAGCGGCTGCTTTCGCTACTTATCTAAAAATTTGGATAATAGAAAAATGTTGCACTTCGAGCGGCCGAGGGAAAATCAGCCGAGAGATTTCGAGTTGAGGCTCAGCGAGTAAAGGGCTCGGAGGAAGCATGGCAGCGGCAGGCGCACCTTATTAGCATAACGACCAGCGAAGATCTTCAGCTGGGCTGCTCTAAGCTCATCTCTAGCAACTCACTTTCTCTTTTTCTACTCTGAAAGTAATGCTCCTGCTTTCATTTTTTCATTCCAAAAGTGGGAAGCATTCAGGGTGCAACGAAGCCAGTGAAGAACTGGGTCATGTCCGTTGCCGTACGTGTTGCTCGTCTAACGGCCGCTTCACGAGCGCAGCTCGCGGCGAATGACGAGCATCTGCCCTTAACCACGGCAAAATTTGGCAGCCATGCGGGCGTGCACCAGCCATGCAATATCACTACAGTGATGCTTTAAAAATCTTCAAAATTGAGGATTCTGTTTTGTTAAAACCGTACGCACGTTCTTCCGTTTGGATCATTTAGTCTTAAATAGCTAAAAAGAACAGTGTATTTCAGTTGAGTTTTTGCATGGTGTGAGGTCTAACTTTTTTATTGATTAAATCATTATTCTGGGTTTCACCTACATTTTTGTTAGTTTTGGTAATTATTACAGTAAACTTAGAACAGTGTGAGTTAAAACGGCCCCACATGGGCGAAAAATTTCGGTTTCAGTTGGCACAGTTCAATACACTGACAGACAGAAGGAAGCGTAAGCAACTCGATGTAACGAAAAAGGTAAATGAGAATTTAGGATAAAAATGAAAATCCTCGTACAGCAGGTAGATTGCTGAGCATAACGTCCTTCCTCGGGAGAGAATGAGATATATTTAATGAATGAAAGACAAGACCTGTATACCCACGAATTGACACCAATTGACACCGACAAGAGTTGATGATTTTGTTGTGAGTGGCTGTTGATTGTTACCAATGAGAAGTGCTAGTCCCCCAAGGTATGAGTATTCTCATGCACAATGCTATGGATGTGAACAGCTCATGAAGATCAGGCGAAAAATCTAGATCGATGGTTCATTCGAATTTGCAAAATTATTTGTGTTGCGGAGTATAACCAAAAGCAATGATATGACGGCTGGGAACGAAGCAGGCAACGCTCAACTCGTCCAATTTAATCTGCGTAGGAAAGCAGCGCTCCATTAAAAGAACATTTTAGGGAAAATTTCACGCAAATTACTCTGGAGCTACAGACATGGTGCATGAGTTTAGTCCATTTTATCTTCGTTTACAAGCTAAGCTCTGAAAATCTGCCGGTGTTTGCGCGAGTTTGCCAATAGCAGGAAACACAGAGGCTTGTCCCATGGCAGCTCTAGATTATAACGAGCTTACAACCGACAAACATCGATTTTGAGCTCTCAAAAATAGAATTCGTGCTCGAAATTTTGATTGTATCCGAGCATTCCTAAAATGTTTTGGCGTTAAAACTTTCACCAGTACTCGTGGGGTGTCGATAAAATTCACTTTCGTTTCTATTGGATAATTATATAAATTTTTCGTTAGCAACTACAAATTGCGATCGAATGAAATCCTCATCATACACAGTTGAACAGAATTCGAAAGTCGTGCCAAAGCAAGGAGGCGCACCCACAAGAGACCGACTGTGAGAGACGGGCTTTAAAATGAGGAGAGTCCCCACGGCTTTGCAAAGTAATGGTAAAAAATGATCCGTCGGCTCCTTTTAATGAAGCTTGTCTATTGTTCTCGAATGCGGGCCTAAAAACTTACGCCAAGAAAGTCTTAAAAACAGTCACGAATTTCTTGCCAGACGGGAGACTGATCAGTGATCCCGCAGCGCTGCTGGGTGCTACAGCGAGGCGTGTAAATAAAATAGGCAGGAAAGTACTACGAGCAAAATTCAAGCTTGGGCCAAAACACAATACTGGGCTGATCAACAATTTAAATTTCAGTCATGGACACAGCAATCAAAAAGCAGCTCGTTTCTAGGCAACTGGGAAACAGTGGTGAAAACTGGTGAATGACATTTATTTCAGTTTTACATTTGAAAATGATGAAAAAAAGATCGGCTTGAAATTTTGTTGTTTTCCCCATGTGATACCTCAAATGACAATAATGATTGTGCACTTCGGTGCTATTAGGTCATTTTGTTTGTGCAACTGAAGAAGAATACTGCATTCAACTAACCATCAAAGTATCCTCTTTCGATCAAGTAACTGGTCGCATTCTAGATCAGAGCGTAGCTAGTTCAATTTGACTGATGAACTTCGCGATTCTTATCGCGTTGATTCACTTGTGCCACGTCTTGAGCGGTTCTCTTCTCGGCGCTCGCACCTTGGTCTAATAAAGGCTCTCGAATAAAATTTCGATCGCAAGCCATATACTTCACTGTTTACGTGTCGGGGAAAAACGAAGATTATAGAACTCAAGAACGCTATTTGTTAGGAATTTAATCACGACAAGTTGGGTCAGAGGTAATTCACTAAGTAATCGAAGACAGTACTAAGTTTCGCATTTAAGCAATAACGATTTTCATGCGGAGTCGGGCCACGCTTTTCCCACTTCTCGGAGACAAAAACGGTTCGTCACATTGGCCGTGAGATACTTCTAACATACCCCAAACGATGCTTTGCCGCAAAAACGTCAACGAAGACCGTTTTGTAGCTTTATGTGTATTTACGAAAGATTCCCATTTTCATTTGTACGTTCAGGGAAAACGTCAGGACCATCAGAAGATCGTTGGCACCTGTTCTCCCGTATAGTTTTTTCTAAAGAGAAAGGACTAAGTTTTCCTGCAGCAAGCTTGTACATCGCTCACCCCTTTGACAGCGACGCAGGCCACTGGTGCTACTGACCGACCAGTAGTCACAAACTTAATTTGTAGAACTACTTAAACAAAGCTAAATAGAGGCAGAATCTACATAATATTAATTTTCAAAATTAATTTCTAAAATTAACCAATTCGAGTTGAAAGTTGATCTTCAGATCAACCCGCCGCAGAACGTTTAAATTGACAAAATCTTTTGTCCGTGTCATCTTTCAGTGACTTAAAATTATCAAAATACAATCACTGTTAGTATCATTTACAAGGCATCATAACAGATTCAAGAGAATAGCCTCAATTATCGGACTTCCATTTCATGAGAAGAAAATGGCCTTGTCCATTGAAGCAAACCAGCAGGCTTCATTCAATTTTCTAATGCATTTAATCTAACACGAGGGACGTCCAAGTTGAGAAAAGAGCTTCTGCAGCCAGCCAATAGGTGATGTGATTATGTCAGGAACTTTGATGCTTACTGATTAGTTCATTAACAAACTAAAATTCAAAGCTTAAAGAAAATGAACTAAGGAACTCAACAGAAGGCAGAGACGGGTTAGATCAGTTTCTCCGTATATGCATATGCTTGAGTTTCGAAACACAGAAACCACTTTTTACGAGTCCAGAAACTTTTCTGTGTCCGAAATAATCATTAGAATACGTTGACTGGGCTACACTCTAATTCTCTGTTGAGAAATGCTCTTTCACGCAGCTCTCCTCGTGTTCTGTCCATTTTTCTGCACCATAAACCTTAGAAATTTTCGTCTTATATTTTTGACAGCAACATTTGAGACGGACATTGTGATCTAATTTTCAACACATTTATGACAACGGCCTTTGCACTTCAGTATGTCGCAACTCATTTCTTTATCAAACAGCTATCACCCAATAAATTACTTCACGAACGAGAACTAAGGTGTTTCGAAGAGAAGGAAAAGCACAATTTAGTGCATATTAAGATCAGGGAACGAGGAATCTATACACAAGGTGTGTGCGCACATCCTGCAGATGGAAAGAGGAAAATTGAAAGAAGTTCCTAAAAGAAGATAACAATTGAAGGAGAAAGTGAGTGCTGAAAAAAACGACAGCAGCGCACCGAGAAAACACTGTTCATTGCAAAGCAGAAGAGGTAATTCTATTTCAAGAATAGGAAGACCTACCTGACCTTCAGCTCAAGGCCTCACCCCTTCCCCCTGGAAACACTAATTCCCATCCATAGACATTTGTGTCCTCCTGAGGGGCCTCTCACCCAGTTCTGTTGCTTACTCCGTTCGTTCTTGCTCCCAGCCTGTAACCTGGATACCTGAGCACTGCGTTACGACTCGAAATTTTTGTTTCAAAAATCACAGTTTAGATTTATTAACTGGCCCACCCCGTACCGATGTATTATAACATCCGATGTTCCGATGTTATTATAACACAAAAATACATCAATTCAAAGAATGAAGGATGACCGTTTGAACAGGCCGTTTCAAACACGCTTCTTAACAATACATTTAAACGTTGACTTGAAAAAGCTGCCATTACTAACAGCCAGGGCACACCGTACAAACTAAAATAAAAGAAAACAATGACGGTCAAAGAACAATGACGAACAAGTTGATCTAGCAGAAGCAAAAATATTACGGGAGCAAAATTTTCCTTAGGATTTTTTCTTACGAGATTTAGCCTACATTCCTTTGAACTTTGATGTCGCTGTGTAATTATGTTTCAAAGGAAACTACAAACAATCTCATCGCATTCGTTTCTAATCAATGCGAAAGTTGCCCCAAAAATCGAAGGAAGGGGCCGAAATAAGGAGAACTAGATAGTAATGAAGGAGTGAAGAGCCCGAGGAAGAGAGCGATAAATAAGAACAGCTCGAGAGGCCGCTCCCTGCCTAGGCCGGGTAGGGAGAGAGCGTTTAGTGCCCAATTACGAGCTTATCAAACGTCTGCATAGAGGCGAATTTACGCAGGAAAATTGGAAAACGAGTAAATTGCGATCCTTGGGAGGTTATACGCACGATGCTTAAGAGGTAATAATTCAAGGCCCTCATACATAGCAAGCACCGCTCGGATTAAAGAGGGAACTCTTAACATCGCCCTTTCTACGGGAACGTTCGTATATGTCGAGCAGTTGAGATTAAATACATGAAGTCGAAAGCCTCCTAAGTGAGCCTACGCTATTTTAAAAAGCTCGATATGTTCTAAGAACTAACTTGAATGAGCGAGTGCGGTGTAAAATTCAAGATTTAGTACGGCCGTAGCTTAGAGCCATTCAATGAGCGAAAATGCCATCAAATACGCTAGGCAGCAGTTGGGAAAGCAATTGTTCTTTAGTTGGATTTCTCAGATGATCACCTCTAAACTTAAATAGCTCGTTTGGCAAAAATCATTCTATTTTAACGAACTTTTCTTTACAGCTTAATTTGGGACTTATAGCTAGACGATTTTCTCAAAAGCTTTTTGCTATGACCTCCAAAACTGGAAAGCATTTAGCCATGGTCGGCAGTTTATTATCTCTAGAACACTAAGCTGACACCCAGTGTTACACCAATGAGAACAGTGGTAAATTGATTCCGAATTTACAGAAAATGAAGGAAATCATGGCTACATAGCAGATATATCGAAAGTGCAAAACTGCATGGAAAATAACATTTTTTCTCATTCTTCCTTATAGGAGGTTACCTGATACTGAAGAGGTGACTTCAACAGCATTTCCAAAATTCCTGAAAATTTAGACTTAGATGAACTTAGGTTATCATGACTAGGGGTTTGTGTTCTAGGATTAAAAGCTCAAGGATATTAAGGTAGATTTGCCGCGCTGCTATGACCGTGCGAGAAATTTTACAATCGCTTGCCGTACGAAAGGGCTCTCATAGTTAACACACAATTCTTTTTATTTATAGCCCATCAGTAAGTCAAAAAGTGTCAAATTGGACTCCACTCAAACTGTGGTGTATGGTGAATTGTATTTCACTTAGAATCGATGAAATCTTCGCGTTGCCATTTGTCACGTGTTAACCCAAACTGACTTTCGAAAAGATCACTCTTCATAAGAAAATTTAATATTCGAAGCAAAAATTGAGGAGATTGCAAGATCAAAGTTTATAACACAGGTTGACTTTCGAGGTGTTACTTGATACCACGTGAAAGTGTTAGCTCTGATGGAACACTTAGGTACCGGCCAGTACGTCTTAATAACAGTAATGACTGAATGCTTTGCATGCCTTTGAGAGCACAGACGTCTCTAAAATTTCAATTTAACCAAAGTGCTACGAACAATCTTTGAGACAGTTACTCCAAATAGCAATTCAAAAAGAGGATGTGTTCTATTTCTAAAGACACAAGCACATCAGCTGCGTGAAACATGGCTTTGGGACTGTGAACTTCCAGAAAGCGGCAGAAACTTCAGTGCTAACCCCCCCGAGCAAATCCTGACAAGGTGTGCCACCCCTGATGAATTGAAGTAAAAGTTGCCTAGTATTCTCGAAAGAAGATTGGATTCCCTTTAGCAGTGAGCAAAATGCCGACCAGGTCACTGGCATTGAAGGGTGCGGCGCTGGCGACGACTGGAGAGTGACGACAAAAAGAGTTGGAGCAAAGCACAAGAGTGATGAAGGCTGCGGTTGGCGGACGCTAAAGCGAGAGGGCGTGTAAGAGGCGCACCGCCAGCTGGGACGGCGCCGCGCCTTCCCACGCCGCGACGCCTCCACATTTCTTCAAATTATCAGCATTCACATTTTATTTCACACGCGAGGTCCTCACGTGCCTTCCACCGAATGAAACTCACTCGCACAAACAACTCAAAGTCAGAAAGACAGGATAATTGGCAAGCATCGTACAAGTGCCAGTTTTTTCTAGAGAAATAAAAAAAAATTGAGACTCATTTCCCAATATTAGCTAGTGATCCTCAAAGTGGCACGCAAAAGATGAAACGATGAGTAGCTACATACATCGTTTCCAATGCTGGAAAAATGAGGCACAATTAACGAGGAATGCACTAACTGGCTAACATGGTCATCGAACACAAATGACACGAGTAGAGAGATCATTAATGACACTGGCACAAATTTGCAGAGAATCACGAACACACACAGGTTACAATCTCTCGAGAGTTGTGTACGTGAAGGCAAGAATGACAGAACATGAAGAAAATGACCCACCAGCCCGACGGCAACAGGCATGAGGGCTGCCAGGAAAAAGCTGCGGAAAGCACATTTGTTTGGCGCAAATCCGAGGCCGCTAATGGGGCGGCCAGAGAGGCGTGTGCTCCCGCACCGCTGAACCGCCGCAGCTCGCCTCTTGACTAATGGCGCTACGGATCTCGGCACCGCCGCATTTCTCCCTCGAATTATTCTATTAGCATTACACACAAAGCTCATTTGGGAATAAACAAGCAAATTTCAGTTGGAAAAGCTGAACGAAATCCCATCTGACAAATCGTACAAGCTATCTTTGTCCTGAAATGTAAGCAGTTTCGCGCTGGATGAATATTCATACAAAGCTTCACTCGTAAAGATCAAAAGAATGGGAAAATTCAATTCTCACTATAAAAAGAACGCAGATTTGAACCAAAAAAGAGCGTCCTAACTCCTCATAATAGCACCGAACTACATCCAACAAAATGGAGGTTAACATTACACAAAGCTAGAGTCTACGGGGTTTAAAATCGAGACCAAAGCCTGGAAAGTTATTTAATAGTGACGAAGTATCTGGGACTCATAAGTGAACAAGGCGGGAGAGTTGACTAATAATCGACATATCGAGTCATAGTTTCTCTGGCGTCATGAATGCGCAACATTACCACTCGCGAGTAACAAGATGACAGCTTCCACTCAATGGAAATATCTTTGTAGTGAAGAACGGCTTAGTTTTAATTCTCTAGTTATATTAACTGTGGAGGTTATTATAAAAGAGTGACGATGGTGTTTATGAATATCAACATCAGGCGAAGCCATTGCGGTTTGGGCCAATATGTAATAAGCATTCCAGTACACGACAAATTGGTATGGTGTACAGGAAGGACGTCAGTTCGTTCACGAAGTTGAACTAAAAATAATTTTTTTTGTGCAATAATTTTATTCAAACGAACCAGTAATGGACAGAACATCGTACTGCAAATCAAACATACTAGCAAAATGATGAACTTTTATTTAAAAACCCAAAATTATATAGTACATAGGGACCAATTTTTTTTGAATGAATTAAACTCAGACAGCACTGCTTTAGTTACGGAATAACCCAGAGGATTATTTGGCTTAATACTGTAAGTATAACTCAGCCCAAGCTTAGTGACACTAAAACTGTGGTGCACGATAACTTGTACGTGACTCCATTATTTTAGTGATATTACAATAACGTTGATGAACTATGTAGAAAATGGCATGTACAAGTACATTCAATGGAATCATCTTTCACTAAAGCTCTTTGTAGAGAGAAAGAAGAAACCAAGGCTAGACTATACCACATTATTATAAGATATGACGATAACTTAAAACTCAGACGACAGAGAAGACGAGAACATCAGCCTACGTCGCTCTGAATTTCATCCAGAAAAACGAAGATTCTCAGACCCTGCGCGCTGCTTTTTCTCCTAAACTCTTCCAGTGGCTGACGGGGATAAATCACGCTGACGACTAATTTAGTTGACGAGTAATGAGGTTGGAGTGATCAGGTTGATGAGTAATCAGGTTGACGAGTAATCAGGTTGACGAGTAATCAGGCTGGCAAGGAGAAACAAAACGAAGTTCACCTCAAAGAAATTTATTGTGCCAATGTGATTCCTGATGCAATACTGCAACTGAATTTCCCTGAATTATTGATACCTCATGTTGATTTACCAAGCTAACAGCTATGCACCATACAGTATTGTAGCCTCACAGACACTGGAAACCCTTGAGCGCCCTACTAAGAAACTGTACCCGTCATATAAAAAGCTCTAGATTTATTGATTGGAATCATTTCAATCAGAATTTAGAGCGTCATTCGTAAAACTTTAAACTGTGCTGCTTTTAAAATCTCCACAATGTTGGTCGCCTCTTAGCTGCCCTTATTACCTCTCTTTTTGGAGTTTTTTACAAATCATTCAATTGAGAATATTTTCTGAGTATCACAGTCGTGAACATTAACAAAATGCCTGATTGCTGGGGGAGGTTGTGAAGTCATGAAAAGTATAATGCTAGGTTGACTGGCACAAAGTTACGTATGCTCCGACGCATTGAGTGAAGCAACTTCAATATTGTGGGGTGACGCATTGAACAGAATAGAAACCTAGAGCTCCGAGCTGCTAACAAACTATCAAAAGTGACGCTAATAAGTTTTCTTAACCAGCGCTGTTAAAATCTCACAGTAATGATAGAGAAAAATATGTCGAACTTAGATGATGTGTTATGAGATTTAGAACTCGCTTGTGATAACCGACGTTTAGAACTTACCTCTGCATCACTTATTTCTTTGAATAGGGTTTAGCATCAAATGAAATACGGTAATATACGTTTTTTTATCACTTTAAGAGCCAGTCATGTCAACACTAGAATTAAATGCGCCTCACGATTGATCATTGGCCGCAGAAAATCTCATTAGATCACACAAGGCCTCATCGCAAACCACGTAACAGCTCTTCAAAGAAATTGAAGAAAATCACTGGAGAGGATGAAACCGAGGCTCACATTGTAATGTAACTTGCAATAGGAGTTATATTCAGCCGTGCTGCCTTTTTTTAAGTGTAGTTGTTACAAAGAGAATGGCATAGGTGATGTGTTATCAAACATCAAATGCCATTTTTCCTCATGATATCAAAAGTAGAGAATGCATGATGCCTATGTCTTCTCAAGCAGTAGTCTCCACAGCTCCATAGCTAAATTCAGGGCTTTGTTTGACTGGAGTAAGAGAGGATGACAGTATCCAATAATTCGGAAGGTGAAGCGCGTCCTCGGTCAATATTATTTAGTCAACAAGGGCTCCAGGTGCAAGAAGCTTTTATAGGTAGCCCGCCATTTCATCCTCTGCTTTTCAGGAATCCATAAAATGTCTCAAGGAATAATCCACGAAAATGCATTCTGTAGAATAAAACACTGTCAAGCTAAGGTTCAGCAATATGTTACGACTTTAATTCAATGTTAATGCATGTATAAGAGCTCTGCGTTAATTAAGCAGTTCATTGCACTGAAACAATATTTTTCATCAAAGCATTATTTTCCACAGAGCAAACGACAGTGGCACTGGACGGATCTAGGGTGGGCACATTTAGTTCGACCGTGGAATGCGACTCGCCTAACCGATCTGACATCTCAGGCGAATAATTGTCTTAACCCCTTCAACTCCCCTGCATCATTCAATGACAGGTGGAAGGGGAACGTGCGACCAACAGAGAGCTCATTACGAAGCCAACCAAATTAAGTTCCGGAGTTTGCACATCGAACGCGTCAAGTTCGGTTCTAGGCGATGTGCTCACCATTTGTCCGGGTCCATACTTCTACTGGACTATAGAATTTTTTCTAAATCAGAGCTTTCGATGTAATATCGTCATCAACATCCCTGCGCTACTAAATCTTGAGTGCTCGTTAATCCCTCCGAAATTTTCAATCTAAAATGAACTTGGTAAGCTTACGACGGGCCTGCGTTCCAGAGAAGGTACTAATTCGAATTAAAAAATAGCCGTATTCTATCTGAAACCACGATAACTTTGTTTAACTGCACCAGTATCAACAGTACAGAAAGTTTCACTTCTTCGATTGTACAAAAATTTCGAAATGAAGTACCAACATCACACTCAAAGCAGGCACACGAGTGGTTTTGGGAGCCGTGAAGCTTTCGAACCATTTTGACTGAGTAGAACGACGTTTTTTAAAAATGTCAAAAATTTCAAAAATATGTGATCATTTTCTTGAATTGGTTTTAATGATGTTATTCAGGTGCACTTTTTATGATATGTAACACACTGCGAGCGGAATTGTGAAGAGTATGATTTTACTGCGCAATGGCGGCCTTTTATACTCTCGGGTCAATTCCAGCTTCCCGCTGAAAAAGACGGACGAAACTGCTAATAACTCTGGGACTAAATACATGAAAGCTTCGAGCCAAACTGGTTTCAATTCGTTTAACAGCATGATTTATAATTTAAATTTACGCTTCAGAAATGAACGCGCATTTTTCAGGGAGATTAAGTATCGTATCCGAAGAAATACGATGATCTAAACGTCTCCCATTCCATCGATGACGGGCGAAGTCTTGGAGAAATCAAACATTTTTATTGAAGAAATACATTATCACTTTTTTTATATATGGCTTTTCAGGGTATGACACTTTAAAACACACTTAACGTCGGAAAAAGATCTAGCAAGATTAGACTAAATTGAGAGCAAGTTTAAGGTTTTCTAACCCTAAAAAAGGTGTTCCAAAGAGAGGAAGAATGAAGACACCATTTAGAATGAAGTTCACAGAACAAGGTGTGTTTCTACACAAGGTCTCTGCGCCTATAGAAATAACAAATTTTGAAGGAAGTTTATGAAACAAGAGAAAAGTTTAAAAAGAAATTTACAGACCCTTAAAAAGGACAGCAGAGAACCAAAAAAATGTTGTCAGTAGCGAAAAAATCCAACCGTGTCAACAGAAGGGAGGCCTACCTAAACCTCAGCTTGGGAACACATCATTTTCCGCAGGGAGTGCTCATTCCCATAGATACAATAGTTGTATCCACCTGAGAGGAGCAAATCTAGAAACCCTTCAAGAAAGTCTTAGATTCGCTGCATGTGTACAGCATGAGAGGGAGTTGTTGTTGTTTTTGTTGTTGTTGTAAATCGCTTCCTGATTAGAACTGAGCTGCTCTCCCGCCAAAAATAGGACGTTGATGGCGCGCGAGTGACATAATGAAGGTCCTAATTGGAAAAGAAGTTGTTTTCGACTGAATGATGGATAGGAGACAAAGTGTAAAAACGAGACCAGTCGCTCTTTATCTTGAGGTAGGAGGTAATTCAATTATTACAAAATACTAGACCCTTAGAGTAAATTATTGATGAAAAGAGCACGATGCGTGGACGCATTCAAAAGGGAAAAACTGACTCATTTGCTTTCTGATCAGTCATCATTTTCAGATGTAATTACCTGTAAAACGAGATACAAGTTAACCTTTCAGAAGATTCACCCAGCAACCTCGATGGAATGAAGACGCAAACGTTTTGGTCACAGCAGTAAGAACTTTAAAAAATTCTGCAAGGGTCACACTCACAGATGCATGTCTAAATTTCTACGCGTCGCCAAGAGATGAGCGTTGAATTACGCAAAGGATGTTCGAAGCCTAAGCTGCCGGAGTGGTCATTCTATAGATGTTCTAGTTTTAAAGAGACTACTGAGATTTGCCGTAAAGTCTTATGAAATCACATAAAGCTTAGAGTTGGATGGAGGCGAGGGAAGAATATGTGTATGTTTAGCGCAGGTTTTATATCGACCTGCGAACATAAGAAAATTGAAAAATCGCGTAGTGAATTATATTTATGCGACTATCCCTCCAGTGGTACCATGCATGACTCTCAATAACTCACTGAAAGTAAACTTCAATTTATATATTTTTTATTAGTGCTCTGCGAAAAGGAAAGAGGTTTAAACAAAGCCTCCTGGAACACCAGGTTTAAACTGATTGGGAAGATCTACCAAATGATCAAATCACAACTGATCCTCAAAAAAAGACGACCAGTAGCGTGGCTGCGTAGTAGAAGTAATTGAACTCTAGAACAATTATTTTGAACAGCTCTGCATGGTAGTGCTTGAATACAACGTCAAGAAAATTGAATACAAACAAGCCACAAGATTAGTTTTTGGTATTCAACGCGCAGTTGGTTTCATTTTCCTTGTATAATTAGTTGAAAGGTCATCGAAAGCCAGTTCTAAACCCTACCAAGCCGCTGAACCAATTTTCGGTTATTTCTGAATCTCCCATTTTATAGCTGTGGCTAATTTTTGGTGCATTGCCTAGTACGTGAAAAAATGCGGCATCAATTAAAAATAACCAATCAATCGCATTCAAATCACACGGCTAGCCACTGTAAATGTCTGCTTCTATGTATTTGAAATAATTTTGTGTGGCTTAATGTTTAACAATTGTGTTCAGCGTATTCAGGTTTGGTAGGATCAGGATTCAAATTGTGACGCGTTCTGCATCTGGTGATGATCGAAACAAAAAATAAATAAAAGGTTGAACAGATATACTGTAAGTGATCATACATCAAGGTATCAAATCTCAGTTAAGTGTATCGTGCAAGACACTGTGCGTGAAGTATTTATGTATTAATTTACTTATAAAGCAATACGTTTAAAGGTGGAAAAGTAGTTACGATAATTTACTCATTCTTGGCATAACAGACTAGACATTACTTAAATCAAACTTTTCAGAATTATTACAGTCAGTAAAAGAATACCTCAATTATCAACTGTATTTCATTAGCGTGAAGTTAATTTTTCTAAAATATTTTTAGCTCGCATTCGGAACCCAATGCACGTATAACTGGCTCAAGAACCATCGGTCGTGTTGAAGAACGATCGAAGCTGCACTACCAAAATCACTTCAAATACCACCCAAAGAATCACCTGGAAAACCCCACGCACCGAGCTGTATTTGTGACTACGCCTCACGCCCTTACACAACCGAACAGAGCTGAACGTACACCGAGCCCGTCAGGCGCGTCCGCTGCAAGTGCCGCCATAACCTTTCTGCAGTTGCTTCTCTAAAGAAAGTCGGCCTGGCAGCACAGAGTCGTAAAACTTCACGAGCTACTTGAGCTGCAGCTCGGGGTATTACGACTTCGGCCCAATTCTTAACCGCAAAGAAATGCCGTACAACGCCAAGGCTAGGTATAGGTCAGAAGTCAATCTGCACATACAAGATACGAGAGAGTTTTTTTTGTGAGAATCATCCTTCGAGAAATGGTCGAAGTTAACCCTCAACAATAAATGTGAAGATTTGCTTCCATAGATCTGCTGTCACTGATACCAACATAATCTGAAAATTTAGTGCAGAAACCAAAATTATTTGTCATTCCTGTTGAAAGTATTTCAAAGTTCAGGATTTACGCAAAGCTGAAAATTTGTTCAAATCAGAAACTCAACATCATTAGCTCCCTAACATCTATGTCACAAATACTTTTAAACATATCAACTGTCATCTAAGGTAAATATATTATTATTACTTGCAAATGTAACAGAACCATTTAGAAGAACAGATCCCAAAAATAGTAAAACTAAGCGGGTAAAAACATCTTTCATAAAAATCTCACGATGTATTTTAAAAATAGAGCTTTCGAGCATTTCCACACTCATCTTCAATATCTGGAAAATTAAATTGAAACATGGTAAGCACAATGCATAAATACAAATATAGAGTGTCAAACCCATTGCATAGCAGTATTAGAGATCACGCATTAGAATCTGACCATCCAATTCACACTGATAATTTCAAAATAGTCTCAACTTGTGATAAACATAGCCTTAAGTTACTAGAAAGTGTCATAATTCATCAATTTTAGCCAAGTCTCAATGATCTGTCATCTTCTGCGCCTCTAAATATCTTATCCTAATTTTTTCATTTAATTTCCAATAACAATTTGTATTCATGCATTGTGTTTACCATGTTTCAATTTAATTTTCCAGATATTGAAGATGAGTGGGGAAATGCTCGAAAGCTCTATTTTTAAAATACATCGTGAGATTTTTATGAAAGAGGTTTTTACCTGCTTAGTTTTACTATTTTTGAGTAAATTACGCTTTCCCAAGAATAAGTCTATTCGAACAGATCCTTTCCAAGCAGCAGTAATTTTTCTTCCTGAAATGAAATCTTTTGAGAACTGCTTTGAAGTTTAGAATCCATTTATTTTTCTTAATGAATAGTGGCAAATACAATTTTAATCAGGTACATTTTCTGGAATTTTCTTCAATTTCAATAAGAATAGGAGAGCAAAATCACTGATAAAAATTTCATTATACTGAGAACGTTTCGGGCTAATACCCATCATCAGCTCATTAAAAGAATCTGACATATATCACTGAAATAGAAATGAACATAGATGACCGAACAGACAAACACGAAAACAAAATTAAAACAAAATAAAAAGTAAAAACGCAGAAAACAACACGAAACACAACTAAGAACCTATAGTGCTAAGAGGGTATGAACTCAACTGGTTGTTGAGTGAAGGCTTGCATTTAAAAACGAAAAGAGATTCTAAAATTCTAAGATCTAAAACACTTGAAGCTACACGTACTATTTTAAAATGACTAGAGTGAGGAGTTACATTGCACGTTTCTGCATGATCTCAAACAGCGGAGTGAGGTGGACGGGTCAATGGAACACCGGAACGAAAACTAACTTCAACATGCTCGGCCACTCTAGCTCCGAGAGTACGTGTGGTCATGCCAAAGTACTCGGATGCACATCATGCACAACTGTATGAATACACTAGTGAGGTCTGCATGGTAGAAGGAAGTTTGTCTTTATAATTGAAAAAAGAACCAATTGTAAATTGGTTTCTTAATATTATCTGAAATTTTATACCTGTAAAATGGCTAGAAAGGAGGGCAATTAATTCAGTTTTGAGTTTTTCAGAATACGGTCCAAAATATGGTAAACACAGATAAATTGGTTGAGAGTTTGGTTCTTGAATGGTCAAATTTGGTTCAACATTAGTATTTTGAAATTTGTTTGCTAAAAACTTTCCAATTTGATGTTCAATAAATGAAGACCTAAAACCATTTTGGCGAAAAAATTCAATCAAAAAAGAAAATTCTAAATGAAGGACGCTAAAATTAGAACAAATTTTGTAAGCGCGAGCAAGCAAAGTTTTAATACAATTCAATTTAAAATGGAAAATGCAATAACTATGAAAACTCATTCCCAGGCCAGAAAAAGTACTAGTGAATTCATACAGTTGTGCACGATGTGCATCCGAGTACTTTGGCATGACCCCACGTACTCTCGGAGCTAGAGTGGCCGAGCATGATGGAGTTAGTTTTCGTTCCGGTGTTCCATTGACCCGTCCACCTCACTCCGCTGTTTGCGATCATACAGAAACGTGCAATGTAACTCCTCACTCTAGTCATTTTAAAATAGTACGTGTAGCTTCAAGTGTTTTAGATCTTAGAATTTTATAATCTCTTTTCATTTTTAAATACAAGCCTTCACTCAACAACCAGTTGAGTTCATACCCTCTTAGCACTATAGGTTCTTAGTTGTTTCCTGTTGTTTACTGCATTTTCACTTTTTATTGTTTTAATTTTGTTTTCGTGTTTGTCTGTTTGTACATCTATGTTCATTTCTATTTCAGTGATATATGTCAGATTCTTTTAATGAGCTGATGACGGGTATTAGCCCGAAACGTTCTCAGTATAATGAAATTTTTATCAGTCATTTTTGCTCTCCTATTTTAATTGAAATACACTTTCAAGTGCGAAGATGTCAAAAATATAACTTTTAATAAACTAACAGTAGAAGTAAACGGCCTAACACAAGTAGAGAGCATTCGAATGATTAAACGCATCAGGCGCGCACGTAGTCATCGGGAAAAATGTTCTCACACAGACTTGTGAGCTTAACTTAAAAATTTTGACTGTAATATAATTTATGTATTTGAGAAGAAAATGTGTAGTACTAGGCAAAATATCAAGCCGTTTTGTAACACTGAAACGCACTTAACCACGAGTTTCATCGAGTTCTGAGGAAAATATACTTCTTTTGGTGGAGCATCAGTACATGGTATCCTTGGTGAAATTGAGCAGAAATAAATATAGTGACTTTTGAGCAGTGTAGACTAACTATAGCCGTTGTAAAAAAAATCTACGTAAATCATGAACAGATATTGACTTGAAAATGGATCTAAAGAAAAGGATTTTTATGCTATACGCGAGGCAAATTGTAGATAAGCGAGTTAGCCAGAGCTGGAATTAGGGGCGAACGATGACGAAGGGCTGACCCTAAACATGAGAAAGTGCAGTTGGTCTGCCAAGAGAAAAAGTGAAATTAACTTGTAAAATCCAAAAAGTGGTTGATGAGAATTCTTTAATATTCAAATAGGGTAAACTCTGAAGTGATTATTTGAATTGGACCGTCGAAAACGTTTTAAATTCGCCATTCATTACATTTACATAAAATAAATAACAGATCTTCTCCGCGCCATTCGATGATGGAAAATTGAACAAAATAACGGCGCCCACACTATAACAGGACCGCACATCAGTCATGTAAAATCGGAAAAAAGCGACATCTGTTCGATTCGATTACGAGTTCAGGTGTGAATAGTGGAGAAATGCTCGGCGCGGTCAAACAAAAGAAGAGTTACCTTTTCCAGAATGTTGATCGAGTTAGCGCGAGACACACACCACCTGCAGCATGGACCTGTCTCTCGTCGCACCCAGTGCAAGCTGGTGGCAGTGGTACAATCAGAATGTGCTCTACATGTAAGCTGGATTATAAGATCAGCATTTTTAAACCTTAATAATAAATTAAACATAGAGAATGCTAAATAAATGAAATCAAGAGCATATTGGGTGACCAGTATTACTCTTCTATGCATTTTTATTATTACTTTTTTATTATTATTATTATTTAAGAAAGTTTTGGCCTCCCTTAACCACGACAAAGATGTTCCAAGAGAAGAAGGAGGAAGGCACCATTTAGTTTGGAGTTGAGGGATCGTGGAATCTATGCACAAGGTGCACAGAAACAGTAAAAGCTAAGAAAGAAGGTCATGAAACAAGAATAAGTTGAAGAAGAAAGGAGTAGGTGCTGAAAAACAGGACAGCAGTGAACCGAAAAAGATGGTCCGTAACAAAACAAAACCAATTCTATGTCAACAAAAAGGAAGCCTACCTAACGTTTAGCTCGGGCCCTCACATAGTCCCCCTGGGAGTGCTAATTCCCATAGATACAATATAGATACAATACAATAATTCCCATAGATCCAGCGATACATTCGCTGGATCCAGAAAGCATCAGAATAGTCTCAAAATTTAAATCACGCGCAAAGTACGCAAAACCAACAGAAGAGGTCGGGAGCTTACAACAGATGTCTTCTGTTACCTCTGGAAGAACATAATGGGCCTGACTTATTTCATATCAAATGTGTCTCTAAAACGTCAAAAAATTTGCGTCCAAGGAAACTTAAGCTGAGGTATTCGTTAACTTGCACGCATATTGCAGCATATCTAATATACCTGTAATTAGTTCGTTGTTTCGACCACGATTCGAGAAAAGTTCTATTAGGATAGTGATCGGTAAAGAATTTTGACAAATGTTTGTTCGACGAATGTATTAGTACTTCAGATAGCAGGGCAAGCCTTGTTCCGGGAGCGTTTCCATATCACGTTTCGATTGCATTACATCAGGGCAGATTTGACGTCCCACGGTCAGTTTTCTGCCTGACGCTGTTGTGAAGCTAACCATGCATGACTGCTCCGGTTTCCATTCACTCAATAGGAAAACAGCGTCCAGTGATTCTCTGTTTTTGAGCCGAGGTAGTAATCCCTGGACTGCACGATATTCAACTCTTCTCAGAAACTTTGATTTACCCCCGAATAAAGTTGCAGGTTTCGAACTCCACTGATGCTTTATTTGGGTGCTTGAAGAAACAGCATATTACCAATAAAGATTACCATGCAATGACAAATTTGATCTAATATAACAATTGGCATCCATTCTCAACGAATTTAAAATCAAAAAATCTTTCACACTGTATACCTAATTTTTTCTTATTTTGCTGAAGTTTCAAAAGTTCTCCATCAACATTTTTGTCGTAAGGGAGTCCAGAATGAAAGCTTTCTTGCCTTCTTTTGAGTTCATTAATAATTATATAATTTAACTTGATCCTCAACAATCATTTTAGGAAAAACGCTTCGTTGTCAGGTGATACCTTCATTTAATCAACTTAGTATTTCCAAAATTATAATGAAATCTAACTTGATTCAAAACTCCCTAAGTTTCATAGTTAACTCTTTATTCAAAAAACATTTACTTGGTTTATAGAAAAACCTTCTTAAGCCTCACAAACAAACATCGGCATCTTAGGATGCTTTATTTCCAATCAAGCCTGATACATTTGATCTTGAGCATTGGTTTTTCAAATGCCTTATAACTAACACTATATATAGGACACCATGACGGTTCCCCCGTAAAGCCGGTACCCATTTCCGACACCTAGGTTGAGTGGGGTATTGTGCTTGAGCTTTCCATTATACCCAACGGGGAAAATCGCCGCGCCAGCGCCGGGATACGAACCCTCGACTCCCACATGCAAGGGCGATGTCCTTAACCACTGTGGAACGGCGAGCAATGCATGTCACAATCGACACGCAAATACTCCGGCAGCTAGTGGATGAAAGAGAAATTTTAGACGAGTTTATTCGACGACGACTGAAAAGGAACATTGTATGACAACACGTTTCCCGTTTATGGACGGGCTCAGTAAATGGCATAAAGCGCCGTGTGTCGTACTGGAGAGGAAACCCAGTACGCAACGCTGAAAACTTAATAACCGTTCAGAATTCTAGCACGGGATTTTCTCTACATTTAAAAATTCGTTTAGTGAGAGCGAGAGCGAATAGCATGTCAGAATTCAACCAGTTAATGCAGCATTAACCAAACGACTACTGCAAGCAATGAGAGGGCTTACAGGAAATATGGGATGAAGCTTTGTTTGTAAGAAAAAAGTATACCTTACGGAGTTGTAAATAAGTTTTGTACATGAAATTAGATTATTAGTTAGCTTAAGCCTCCCTATCCTCAACAAATGAGATCCAAAGAGAGGAAGGAAGGAGGCACCATTTGGTATGGAGTTTAGGGAACGTGGAATCTATGCAGAAAGGGCATAGAAACAGCAAGATGAGAAAGAAGTTAATGAAACAAGATCAAAGTTGAAGAAGAAAGTAGTAGGCGTTGAAAAAACAGGACAGCAGTGAACCGAAAAAAAGTTGGTCCGTAACAAAACAAAACCTATGTTATTTTAATAAAAAAGAAAGCCTACCTAACCTTTAGCTCGGGCCCTCACATTGTCCCCCTGGGAGTGTACATGAAATTTTAAACTTGGATGTGATAAAAATGTTATTGATACGTCGGAAAACAATTTAAGGTTTTCATAAATTGTGCTTCTCATCTACTTTATATTTCTAATTGGACAATTCGTAGAGAATCTTACTTGTAGAATAAAAAGAAGAACCAGAGTAAAAACGAACATAACGTTTATTGCACACGTTCCGGAATTTTTAAAATTCCATCATCAGTACTGAAACAAGGGAAAAAAGATAACTTTCTTAAGATCCTAATAAAAACATACATAAAGATCCTAATAAAACAAATATATATACTTTAGTACGCATGCATCTCCATCGATTTATGATTACTCAGCCTTCACATTCAATCTTTTCGCTCAGAGCGATGCCGTTCAGGGTTTTAAAAAATGATAATTTTTTATCACTTTTAGAATCGAGGTAGATTAATAATATTTTATTTACTATGTCTAAAAACACACAAAACCATTTTTTTTGAGATATTTTTTTTTAACGAGATAATTTTACGTTGATTATAATGATTATATGGTAATTCAACGGTAATATTCTCCCACTCAGCATCGTGTACAATGATTATGCTTAGAGTTTCAAACATTTTATGATCGTGTGTGGCGTCTGTTATTGAGAATAGGGAATAAAGGTTACGATTTCCCACATTGTGTAGAAAAACGATACGCTGTACCACCTTAGATACCATACAGTATTTTCACAGAAGGAGCATTCTATCTGTAACAGACAAAGCCTCCCTGTAACTAACTCCGACTCCTTATGAGTTAGTTCCGAGTCAAAACTATGTTCAGGCGCAGCAAAAGTGTCAAATTCAGGTAAGATATTTTAGTGTAAAATGATAGAACCATTCGAAAGGAAAAACTAAAAATAAAAATTTTTTACCTTCCTAAGTATTTACTTGAAATCCTAAAAACGTCATGCAGGTGCAGAGATCCTGAACTACAACTACTTCAAGTTGGACATTTGGCTATTGATATCTCTGAAGAATGGCATGTCTTCCAGAGTGAGGCTGACTTAAACATAAGCATTTGCGCACTGAGGAAGCTCAGGCTAGTCTCCACATTTGAGGAGGAGGTGATGAGAGTGCTTTGGATGCTCCAAATAAAGAAGCATTGCGGAACACATCCACCATTGCTGCATGTACCTTAACAAAGAAATTAATAACATTTTCCGAGTAGAGCAAGCCCATTGTTGACAAAGCGCTACAATTTATCGTTAATAGAACTTCAAAGGAACACTATTCGAAGCAGATTGATTTTTTGGTTTGAAATGTCCAATCCAATTTTAAATTTCAATTGGAGTTGAGTGGGTGAAGTCAATTGTTTAACAAATGTTTTAAAATTCAATTTTTTTGGCTTGAAATTTCTCAGGATTATAAATTTCCAACAACCATTTTGAATATTTAGAGTTCAGAATAGAGACATGCGATTCAATTGCATACTAATTGGTTATATCAAAGTATATTCAACAAAGAATATGACTGTGGAACTCACATGGTCTGATATTGTTTGATTACCAAAGTACCCATACTCGAAAAGCAGGGACTGAGCTACTAAAACTAAAAATGCAAGTTTGTCTGCTGCTTCAGAAGCGCCAGAAATTTTACAGTATGTTTTGTATTAAGTAATTCAAACAAACGCTTCAGGTAATTGAATATGAGACAGAAAAATTATTATTCTTCGAAACACTACGATTTGCTAGGTGAAAAAGAATGACAGTTTCATCCATGTATAATGTATTTGGAGAACGCGGACCAATTTTTGCATTTCCGTTTATTTTTATTAGCATTCAATTCCCGTGGCTACACTTCGGCCTGCGTTTGGAATTCCGCCCTTGAAATCAATAGAGTTCCTTAAAAAATTTGTGAGCACAGTTTAGTTCATTCTTTAACGAATTCGTGTTTTTTACAAATAAGGAAAACGCGCAAGTTTGTTTGATGCTTTGAAACATTTTCTGTAAAAGTGTGGGGTCTCGTGATTGAATCTTAAAGTGCAATATCATGAAAGAACGTAGACACTCACCATTGATTTGTATTCTAAATAGCATTCTTAGTCTTAGAAATAATAAGAAAACATGTGTAATAATTTACTGCAATTCGTATATAAAGTATGCATAAAAGCAATTGAACAAAAAGCCAGTCATGAATAAACGAATTATTTACCAATCAAATACTTGACAGCCGCAGGAAGGAGGAGTATCAAATGATCTTAACGCTATTTAGAGACTGCAGTAATTACCGTTATAGTTGAATTTGTAACCTCTGCATATGATCTTCCTTTACTTCTACCTTGACTCCTTCAGACAAAATAAATATTGCGTTTTAACGAAAAATATCGAGACAAACCCGAGTAAAGTTCTTGCATGAGTTGTATTAATCATTTCAGCAATTCGGAATCGGAAAAAGTTCGAATGAAAATGTCACCAAAAAATAGCAATCAACTAGGAAACGATAAATCTCTCGCTGGCATTGAAAGGAGAAATTACTAATCGAAAAACCATGTTCAGCGCCAATGGAAGCAGTTCTTTTTCCAGTAGAATGAAGACGAAAAACACTGATTGACCATTCGCAAACACGCAATGTCGACCCAATCGTGCGGTGTGTGTAAGGGCTTGTAGCCATTTTGCGACACGCAACACATCTTTTCTCCCAGCAAAGCTATTTGCGGCATCGATAAATCCGTGCATCCCGCGCGAAGCCTTTGTGTATCCCGTAATCCATTCGAGCCCTGCTGAAGCCCGTCCACTTTGTCTTCATAAACAAAAATGAAATTTGATAACGAATAGAAATTTCTCAGTATATTTTTCTCTCTTGATGAAAAGTACAACTGAAATATAGTTTGACGTAGAATGGCAAAAAGGCGCTCATCACTGCATGCGAACAACAGCTGTATATTAAGGACCCGATAAGACTGACGAGAAGTGAACGTCTTTTTCAGTTACTATTGGCAATAAAATGGAGAGGTTGCCTATGGAAAGCCATCGATATTGTTGGCCATCGATATTGTAAGCCACTGCAAAATTTCCTACCATGAACTTAACGCTGCGCCGAATGATGTAGTGTTGCACCACTCAATTTTGGTAATGAAGAATTTAAAAAAGACAAATTTGACAGAAGATATACACTTGAAACTGTAACCGAATTCACGAGAAACCTACACATATGTGTGCCCTAAAGATTGAATATCTAACTTTGACTTGTTATAGTTGCGAGAATTTAGAATTTTTGCTCATTAAAGTCGGAAATGCGGATTTAGTCCAATCTAACACTCTCGACAATTTATCAAATAGAGCTAAGAATGAGTATAACAAGGTAGTTTTAGCACACAATACCAACCAGCACCAGAGTTAATTTCAAAAGGAGGAAATTTAACAACCGAGTTAGAGGTACAGAATCATTTATCAAAGATAATTTACACGAAATGTGTGATGATTGACAGGAAATATGTGATAATGTGATAATTTACACGGTAACACTATGCTTACCTTATCATAAACATTGAAGGAGGAGAGCTCGTTTTCGATGACCATACCGATGATGCCGAGCATGCTCATGACCAGCGCGTAGTCCGATATCCTCTTTCTCTTTTCAAATAAGGCTTTCCGTCTACCTAATCTGTAGCCGACGTTGGGTTTGGTGCGGGAGGGGTAACTGGGGGGGCTCTTCTGTGCGCCGCCGCCCTTGTCATCGCCGTAGCGCGAGTACTCGGTGTGGACACCCACCAGCGCGATGCCGGCCTCCTCTTCGCCAAACGTGGTCGGCTGAGAGCCGCTGCCGCCGCCGCTGGCGCCTTTCATCGCTCCGGGGATCGACAGCGTCGACACGGGCTTCCGCAGCTGCACAAGACAAGTACAACACCTTGAGACATTTGTTCTTGGCATGTAAGGCCTGATTAACAAAATACAGACTCAGATTGGTTTTTCTCGGCCGAAAACCTTTCCTTTAAAAAAAATTGGTCACAAAAACGTCAATTTTGAGACTTTCAAAGTAAGAAAAATCTGAAAACTCTGTATCCTGCTATGTCACGCAGCAGCTGTACTGCAACATAAAATCAATGATAATTTTTGGTCTAATTGAATTAAAGATTAGCTTGTGACACCTCAACACATAAATGATGTGACAGCCATAACGGCGAAATACTAGGCACAAACGGGCTAGATAATTTTCTGGTAATAATTATAGCCATTAATTGGCAACTGCTATGCCAAAAATACATAACTGTAAACATTACTTCTAAAACTGGTGACGCTTGATGGATGTTAATTGTATGAAAAAATTCACGGACGGTAAAAAAGATATTACCATGAATAACAAAATAACGTTTTTGAGTTGAAGGCTACTCACAGTCGTCTTTTATCGCACGGTACGAAGTCTAATTACAACTTACACAGAATTTAGATCTTCCAACAGACGACCAATAGCTTACATATTCGATTGCGGACATGCGCTGTCGCTGTTCAAAAGTGGATGTTTGTTCCTGCCTCAGTGATGTCAGGTGAGTGTTTAGCCAATTGCAAGCCGCAGAAAAATTTCTCGATTTCTCAATTCCGATGAATCTTAATTCGAGTATTTAAAGAACTCAGACTGAGTTACTATTTTAGTTAAATAAAGATTTTAGGCATAGCTTAGCTTGTTGAGTATTTTTATCAGCGGTATAAAGGATCTCAACGCGACACAAAGTAATGAAATTGTAGAATGTAGAAGATAATCAAGAAAAATGACCAATTCCATAACATAGAAAAAAATCCAAAAAAGATTTAATATTAATGAAAAATGACGATGCAAGAAACGTGGGATGAAGACAGAGAGAAAAATTAGGATCAGGCATCGAAGTAGCAAAACCCGTTCGATATATAACTGGAATACTGCCCTTACTACCATAACAAGCATTTTTATGAAATTGTACAAATTTCTATACCTTATATTTTCTCTACTTCATGTAGATTAATAGTCAAATGGCACGAGCGGTACGGGCGCTCTACCTGGAGTTACCGTTGTCTTCATTCTTTACTAGTAGTACTATTTCGCTGTAGCATTGATAATAAAACTTGACATGCTTTACGCACCCAACCATGCACTTGCAGGGAGTATGCTAGTGTCAAAAGGAAGAGCCGCAGGTGGCCCCCCTGAAGTGTGGGGATACGTTCAGCACACAACCTTTAGAACTCCACACATAAAAAAAAAAATTTACTGTCAAAGCATGCAGCTCTTTAAAAAATGATATGTCTAAGAAAATTTTGAAAGTTCTGGAGATTATTCAAGCAACAAATACGTTTAAGATCTAAGTACATGAGTATTTTTTACTAGTTTGCCCTAATTACGAATAGAAATTTCCGTACTATTAATAAGTTAAATTTTCACGCAAACCCACGCATTAAGAATCTACGAACTACCTCGAAAATTCAGTGCTCCCACAAATGCTATTCACTAGTAATCCCACACGTCTGAGTGACGCTTTATTGAAGGCGATCTGTTCCCACTCCTTTCATTTGCTGGTTTTTGGCTGCATCTGGAGAGTTGTAGGCCTCATGGCGCTTAATTATCTCGGCATTTTGTTTAGTGAAAATTTTTTGCAGCTCAACTGTCAGCAAGCGGACCCGTGCACCGCAGGGAACATTTTAACAACAAATGCTCAGCTCAAAGTGCACTCAGTTGTTTTAATTCTGATAAAAATTGAGATTAAAATTATGAGATAAGTCAAGCCTCCTTAAGTATGTACAAAAAAGGTGCCCCTAAAAATGAAAGCCCTGTTATAAGGATGGAATTGAGAGAAAAGGGAACCCATGTAAAAGGTGAGTCCCCGTGTTGTTAGCATGGAAACAGCAAGATTGAAAGGTTTATGAAAAAAGGCAAAATTCAGATAACAAAGTGATTCGTGCTGAAAAAAGGACTGCAGTTAACCAAAAAAAGATAGTCCGAAGAAATCACCATAAAAAATCTAATCCATTTCAACGAAAGGAAGGTCTGCCAAACCCTCAGCTCAGGACCAATCATCATCTTTCTTGGAAGCTCTAATTATCATAATAGTCGTCTCCTCCTGAAAAGTGGTTCTGCAGTCGACGGATGTTTTTCTGACTGGACGTGCAAGTATGGTAACGAAGCGGCAGGCTGCCACAAGCGGTACGTGCTTTCTACCCGAAGTTATCGTTATTACGAGGTTAAGAAACATCAATAATTAAAGCCTTAAACTTTTGGTAACAACTGCTGACTTAATATGTTCAATGAGGAGTGACCCACCGGTAGTCACTGAGGTGATTTTCACAATGCGGTTAACCCGCATCATAATGAAAACCAAATTTTTGATTTTACTTAATTGAAACCAAATGGAGAAACGATCCATTTAATGTTTACTTCCAATGTTGATCTATAATTGGCTTCAATTTGAGTTGAATGTTAAACTTCAGTTTAACTCGTCACAGTCTAGACGTCAAGTTTATCTTTTCTTCGCAGTCACAGAAGTTTGTGTTAACTGCATCTGTATGACACCGCACAAGCTGTCTCTAGATTACTAGGCTAAATTACAGCAGGCTTCTCCAGGTCAGCGTCTCCCTCTGCTAGCTGACAATCCTTGATGTACGGATGTTTTTAATTAGTCATGCGATAAGTAGATTCACTCCGATTGGCGCATGTCATATTCATGGGATCAAATTATAGAACGGTAAATTTTTTGTTTGATGAGCACCAGTATTTTTTTCCATTCAACACATTTTCATCAACATAAATTATTATTGTGCATTCATGCGGGCTTATTTATTAATAAGGAGGCTACGCCATTTAAGGCGTTTTCCTCTAAAATCTCCACGTCTTCAGTTTTGGATAGTAGTAAATATTTAGGTTATTTTTAAAGTTTTTATCAACTTGTAGATACCAAAATGAGTACATTTTCACCATTTTGCTCAAAGGTGATTCAACGTTCGTAGGTATTAGAACACTTCTTGTGGTATTTCGAAAAGTTAGATTTATGGGTCTTTGAACTGACAAATTTTAAACACAATGAGCTGAACTTCTAGTATCTTTTTAGAAGTATGCTGTTTTTTCTGTTATTCTTTGACCCCAGATGATCTTAATTTGACATGGCGCTCACCAGCTTCCCCACCGAACATCAAATCGGAAACAAAGTCTTAATTTATAAACTCCAGCTCAAAATTGGCTGATGTAAACGAAGCAATCGTTACTTGGCAAAGCAAATAGATATTCAGATTGCTGTCGGTGACTCGCAGGGCGAAATGTGTGCAGAAAACTAGCGCTGCACCCCGAAATGCCAAGTAAAACTAACTCCTGTGAGTGTTGTAAAACTCACACTACTTGCATTTCTGCAGATGATCTACAGCAAATTTATTTTGCAATATTTCGAGTACCTGGAAAACAGTTTTTGTACAAGTAAATTAGCGATCTCAATTAGCGAACTAGCATACTTCTTCATTTTGAGATGATCATTGATCATTACTTCTTTACTGTTATTACTTCAAAAACATTAGCAGAGAATGATTTAACATGCACAGGGACGTCTTAATTAGCCAGTCTTGCCTACAAAATAGGACGCTCGCCCAAGTCACGTTATTGTCATATATATAGGAAAGTACGCCCGATATCCAATTTGGTGAACTAAGGCGGGTGTCACTTTTGGAGTCTCACTGTAGTAAAAATGATGCAGTGTCGGCATCAATACAGTGGACATTACAGGAATAGTCTAGCCATGAGCTGCTTAGTTTTTCTGGTCACGATGAAACATCGAAGACAGATATTTTTCAAGACTTTCTGAATTTTAGGAAACCATGATTTGCGAAGGAAAAAATCACAATTTTCAAAAAATATTGCTCCTATGTTTAAGCTACAACAAATATGCTATAATGTAAGCAGTTCTTTAGGATTTAAATGAAGTTAATCTTACGAAAGAGCAAAGAGCAAGCATTGTTCACTTACGTGATTCATTAGTGTTCGGCATTTTCGGCAAACTGTAGCCACCCAGGCAGTGTCTGTACATTTTTCCTGAGTGCATTTGCATCAATCAAGCCATTCTGAGAAATTGACTAACGTGACGCAAAAACTTATTGAAGAAATTCTAATGGATACCTGAACAAACTTATGCGAAATCCGGAACGCAAGTGAAGAAAGTATTCATTGAAAGATACTCGGGGAGGAAAGTTTATCTGCAATTGATCACAAATAAGAGTAGCTGCTAGACCTTTAGAAAAATATAAACAGTTTTTGACGTTTCGTAATAACAAGAGTTTTTCAGCGCTGACCAAATTTTAAATTAAAATAAGCAGCAAACTCAGGGTCGTATATTGTTCTTAATCCTAATGTGCGCTTTCAGAAAGTTTCTTAGAGCAGCTTCACTTTCTGGCTCGGGCGTCTGTCGTCAGAAATAAATGGGAAGGATTAAATGTACATTAAAATTAGACATTAGTGGCGGTAATTAGACCCTCGTGAGGACGAATGCTTAAATAGTCCCGGAGACTCCTGGCACAACAACTCGGCACCACCAGAACTCAACTCGCCACCACCACAATGCAGTCAGCGGAGAGTCAGCAGCCACGGAAGCGTCAGCGCACAAGCGCATCGCAAGGCGCCAGAAGAGTGCCACTTCCTCACCACCCGCTCAGTATTTCTGTTCAGTAGCTGTCGGCTCTAAATGCCTCATGTGCAGTTGAAGGGCTCGAATGCTTTGATAAGGCAAAGTTGTTCTTTGCAGTGTATTGAAACGAAGTCGTATTTATAAATTTTGCGCCTCTCTTGCTGAAATGTACAACTGTACATACAGGGTGCTGCAAAATTGTTGGTGCAAACTTCTGCTACTAATACAAAATGTTAATATAAGCACTATTTCATCAATGAAAAAGTCCAAAAAACGCTTCGTTTTTGAGATAACCTGATTCGTAAAATAAGAACGCTGATCATTAGCTATACTATGTTTATTAATACACGAGAATGTAATTCTAAAAACTAATTGGCAACAGATAATTTATTAGTAGCGAGGTCCTCATTACAGTAATTGTTCAAAACGTCTACCATGAGCATCGATACAAGTGCGACACCTTCGTCGGAGGGAGTTGCGTACGTTGCTAAAGGCTCCAGGCATCTCAGCAATATCTCCAGCAGCGACTGCAATTCTGGCAACAAGATCTTCTTCCGACTCGACAGGTGTTTCATAAACAAGACTTTCCATGTCCCTCACAAAAAAATCTAACGGAGTCAGATCAGGAGATCTTGGGGGTCAGAACACCGGACCATTACGAACAATCCGATTTGAAAATTGAAGGTCGAAAAAACGTCTCACATTCACAGCAAAATGTGCCGGAGCTCTATTTTGCTGGAACCACATTCTTCAACGAATATCCAATAGAACATCGGCCAATAAATCCGGAAGGACTTCTTCAAGAGAGATCATGTAAACATTTCCCGTGAGACGCTCTGGCAGAATGTATGGGCCAATGATTTGATTATGAACGATACCTGCCCAAACATTGACAGTGAAGCGATGCTGGTATCCATGTTCATGGATGACATGAGGGTTTGAACATTTCTATTTCGTTCAATCAAAATTGCTCTGTTCTAACCCTTAGCATCTGTTGGAAAAATTAGCCTCTATTTTTTTACGTTTTTAGCGTATTTAGATCAGTGGTAGTAAGAAAGCTGACCAATAAACTCTGGCTAAATCATTCTCAAAAACTCTAACAGGTTATTTTAAAATTTCTCGTAATTAGAAAAGGCTCAAATCATTTTGTCCATGCACCGATCTCAGATTTAGAGTAACACTGAGGAAAAACACCGAAACAAAGGATCGCAAATTTTCGTTAGTCAAGGGCATGGTTACAGCTAATTTGCTCTTTTTAAAGTACAATTCCAACTCATAATGACCTCGTAAAATACTTCTACTTCCGTTCAGCGAATATATTCATGGCACTGCAAGAGCAACCTGCAATGATGATGCTTGAAACTAATGGTCAAGATTCGGTTAACTCACCCCAATAATCAGAACTACGATCTCAAAACTACGCAGTGGAAGCTTATTGAGATTCAAATTATAGTTTCAGATTCAAATAACAGCGCTTTTTCAGGAGATAACAAACCTTTTCAAAGGTTGAAATACAAGGTGGGGCAGCAAAGCGCAAGCACAGAATTTCTAATCTAATATGCGTTTTTGTTTAAGACAGTTAACCTAATTTCTACAACGAGACCAGGACTACCTGTATCGTAATTGAATGCAAGTTAGTGTTATTTGAGCATGAAGATGACCCATGACCGTGTTTTGCAGATCTCTTGAACAAATAATACCAACAGTATAGAATCTCGTAGTAATTTTTGGCTCAGGATTTGCCCGTCATCCAACAAAACCGCATGACTTTTGGAATCAAATGTAGGTTGGTAAGAGGTATACAAGGTAGTGAAGCGATTGTAAGTTACAAGAGACTTATAAAATGGCAGCTCGATAGAGATGACAGAGAGAGAGAAACCCACCTCGCTCGATCTGTGAAGAGTAAATAGCTAGTTGCTTAGAAATATTTTGGGGAAGCTTCACAGAAATCTCTATGGAAAAACGAAAATATCCATCAATGTCGATTGTTAAAGCAGCCAAGCAGTTGGGAAAAGCTCAAAAAAGGTATTAAGGTATCAGTTCTTAAAAAATATTTGAAACAACTTCTTAGTTCTAAGATAACTTCCTTCTTTCTTTTAGAAAGAAATCACACTAACAAAATGGAGAGATTTTTCTGCGCAGACATTAAACCGTTCATTAAGTAGACATAAACGTGCAACTGAATCGTTTCACTAAATTCAAAATGATCTGTTTTGAATGAGCAATAAAAGCAGCGTGGCAATGCCGTAAAATAAAGTACAGATCGGAGACAGAGAAAAGTACTTCGATCGTTTTAGTTTCATAATATAATTGGCGCGAACATTTTTTTTCACAATTTCATTGTAGAGGTGAATATTAAGGAAGTTCATTTCTCTCCATGACTATCACCAACTCGTTCATGGAGTTCACACAAAGTAGAAATAGCTCGTGTATTCCATTTCAACAAGCTCTAGTTCGTTTTAGTTCGGCCCGATGCAACATGGGGTCAGCAAAACTTGAGGCTCGCTGGTCCACCAAGTAATGGCTTTCGAACTTCCCTGGCGTTAATTGGATGGATATTGAAATTTAATGCATGTTGGGAAATCAGGCATCCCCTCATTTCATTGCAATTAATTTTAAGCAAATATCTCAAAATTTAGTTGTATATTTAAACACTATCGAGTATTAGCTATAACGATAAATTTTCTACGCGTATCATGCGATCAAGTACTTAAATTTAAACGGAATAATTTTCTTTGAATAAAGCCATTTCTCGATGAAGATATCTGTTTTTTCAGGCAGTAACTTAATAAAATAATTCCCATCAAAGAAAGTTATTCAAGGAAAATAATTTTGTATTTCCAATTAACTTCCTCTCATGAAATGCTTTAATGTGAATGCACTACGAGAGGGGCGCAGGACCCACTTCCGTTTACAGTTCATCGTGAGGACAGATAGATGGGGTCAATAAGCAGGCTCTTTCAAGTACGTACACTTTTATCTTTGGTTGAACGATTTTAGATATGTAATTGAATTGATTTATAAATGAAGCAAATATTGAACCCAAATTCTTCACATTCCTCCTCTAAGGATGTAAAGTTAGCCTCTAGTCTGCATGTTCTCATCGCCCCCTCACAGCATGTCAGCCTTCATCTAAAGCAGTTTACAGGGCGCCTGCTCTTAATAAGCAATCTTGGGAATGGTGGAAAAACTAAACGAGGTCTAAACGAATCACGAGTATGTAAATATCTAATTTCTAAGCGTTAAAACGTCAGAATTGTCCACGTTGTGTATGACGTTCTTACGCAGTTCTGGGTCTGAGAGCAAAATGTTTTTTTCATTAGAAAATTAGGATTACTCTGGAGTCAGCGAGGCAATTTTACCGAAAAATGGATACTTGAAATGCGGAAAAATTTATACTTTCTCAGTATTGATGTTTAGCTTCAAATCAAACTCGAGTATGTCTCCACATCATTAAAATGAATAATTATCATGTGTGATAATTTATCGTTTAGCGTAACGAGTGACAATAAATCTAATGGTAATGATATTCAGGAGGAAAACTTAGTTAAATGAAAACATAGCTTCTATTTCAAACACGTTTATTCATACAAGGGAGTTAATTACGGAACTTGGAAAGTGAGTGGCTCTTCAATGTAGCTTAGGTTGAAATTATCAGCAAGACAGCGTGTAGATTCATTTACTTCCTTGGCTTAAAGTTTATCCGGAAGATAACTTTACTCACGCCTGGGTGTCTTGACCAACTTCCTTTGAACTACTGCCGGCAGAGACAACTGACACTTTCCCCTAGATTACGTCTCCGTTGAGGCTATTTATTTTGTGCTGTGAACAATGGACAAAGACGAGGGCTTCAACTCTGAAGAGATTACATGCTTCAGGCCAATGGGTGGCACCAGCTCTTCAAGCATCTAAGTTGCTCAATGGAGACTTAAAATGAATACTAATTATGGCCCTGGGGCCTAGCCTCGTGAACTGATCACAGCAATGTCAAGTGAAGCGGATAATAACAAAAAATTTAGACGCTCAGGTTTAATATGATGTCAATGTTTCGTGATGATTGGACGCTGCTCAGTAGCCCTTTTCATTCTTCCTTTGCTTTCACTTTGAGTTTCATTATCTGCTATTGAAATATTATAAGTACTTTCCCGATGAAATTTTAGCTGAATTTATTAAAATACAGGGATTGCCGCTAAGCCCCTGGCACAAACACACGTGTACATCTTCCTCTGTTTTCTTCTCTTAACAAAATGCACTTGTACAACAACGGAGTTGTGCACTCGGTGAATGAGGCCCAGCTAAGCTTCATTGAAATATATCTATTTTTCATCTGACAACTCATTGCCATGTTCTCTGTTTTTAAAGTGAGAGTTGAGGAAATGAATTTGTGATACATGCAAAATCATTAAATCAAGTTTTAATCACCTCGAGTAAATGACAAAACGCGTTTAGAAAAACTTCTATATAATTTGTCGGAACGAATTAGCCTCAAGTGCCATCATTTTCAAGCAAAATCTGCTGAGAGGTCAGAAATATGAATAAAAAATAATTTTTTGACTGAGTAAAGTGAATGTACGTCCACTAGTTCCCGTCTCCTAACGATTATGTAGCTGCACGGCAACATCAAGCTGCGGTCAACTTTGAATGTAACTATGTCTGTGATGGTTAATGTGGATGGTCCTTGTTCGGGCGCTACCCTTTTTGATAATGTCCCTGTCTTAGGGATACCTGAGGGTAGTTAGTTGATCGATAAAAAGCCGTATTCTCTGAGGCTGGTTATTCCGTTGGAATCTTCCTGATGTTCAGGGATAGGAGAAAACGTCAGATTTGCTGACTGATAAAGCCGTATTTTCTGATGCTGATTATTCCGTTGGAATCTTCCTAAACCAGTGGTCGTTCGGGCAGGAGTTAACTTCAGCTGTTTGCGAACCACTCTGCTCCATATGTCCATCGCATTGAGTTCCTTACTAGAGATCATTCTAGAACAGCAGGAGAAGGGCCATCTTTTAAGTTTTGTACATAGTTACATTTTTAATGCAAAGTGATTGCGGTTAACAATTCGAGACGCAGAGCTCCCCACTTCGGTTAGAACTTTTTTCCAGACACAATTTTGTCTTGATATGCCTAATGTTTCCATTGTTGGTAGGCACGGGAAACAGTGCAGCATGAAACAGCTTCAAATGCTGTTACTTTCTTCAGTGGATGTCAGTTAGCCCGACTTAATTCAATGACATTTATTTTGCCATTCTGAGACGTTCTGTTTTCGTTCCATAGTTGCTGAGCGACTAAGAAAAAAGCTTACGCGCATACAACCCAAACTTCGGTCGCAGCTCTGAACCCCAATCTGGGTTCAGTTAGTGGAGCTCGTTGGTGGAGCTCGAAAATAGCTCGAAAAACAATAGACGACTAATTTTATGTCTGAGGAGTTTATCTATTACTCTTTTGACCTTAACTTTTATATTTATAACTCATTTGACGCTAACCTGAGAAGTGATATTTCTGTGACTCTACCTCAAGTAGCTTTACTTCTTCTGACTTTGCCATAAGTGGTAATAACTTTTCTGACTCTTCTTTGATCCTTACAAATTGAGACAAACATCAAACGTGTCGAAGGTCAATATCCAGAACAATTCTGACATTGCTTTCTCTCAGTTACCCAAAAAGTAATTTCAAGATCGACCATCGAAAACATAAGAAAATTATCTATCGAAGAACTTTTCGGAGCCTCTGCAAGACAGAAAAATACGACCGCCTGATAACAGCATGATCTGGATCCTCAACGTGATATTCAAGATCCTGTGATATTTAAATCGTTCGGCGATCTTTTTTCGTATGGTGTTCTTCATTTACTGGTTCATCCTACATCGTTTCATGCATGCTCAACCGCATTTTCCTGAAATATTTGCATTTGGAAGCTTTAAAGGATGGAATAAAAGAGAGCTCTTTCATCTCATCTCATGCGAAGATTTCGGACAAGCAATGCTCAATGCATGTCGACGAGTACACGCCTGAAGCTCAAGAACATTTAGAATGTTTTTTTTTTGTCAGGGAGTAATGTAATGTCACCGAAGGTACTTCTGTTTTCCCCTAAGAGATTACATTTTGAAACTAGGTTTACGTCAATGAAAACATACGAGATTGAGGATATACCACAGAAGCTATCGTCCATCATTAAACGCCTATCATCCTAAAAACCACGGATGTTAAGGAAAGGGGTTCGTCGATTAATACAAGACATCCCAATTCAAAATGAATTTGTTAAAGAAAGGGGAATACAATTAATAGACTTGTGCAATTCATAAACGGAAAAACAAATTTTGCACACAAAAGCATCTACTCGAAACAAATGTACCGAAAATTGGTGCTGTAAATTCCGATATCGAAAATTTCATAGACGATGTGAGCCTCAGGTACTAAATCTTGCGCGGAGTGAAGCAAACGTTTTAATACTTCAAGGCTTTAATTTCGACATGACGATGGCATTTTTAACCTTATAGAGATAAATATGTAAAAATGTTCATCGGGGATTTTCCTTTATACTAAAGGCATTCGTAACATTAATTTGGAAGTTTATGTTGGGCAAAGCTTGAGACACAGTTTGAGATGGTGAACTGTAAGGTTACTGCGTCGAAGTAGAAAATCACGATGCAAAATGTTGAATTAATATTCAACATTTTGTATCGTGATTTTGTTATTAGGACTTAGAACTTCGATTGTAACTTTTCATTAGAAAGTTTCATAAACGATGGCCCAATAAAATAGGCGAGTTTAACTTCTACTCTTGTTTAAGAAATTTAATAAGAGAACTGGCTTAAAATCACACATTATTAATTCTCCCAGCTACACTTAGATAACGATTGCATTCCTCAAAACATCAAGTTAATAGGCAATATTTGTGATAGCATGTTGAAGCTCGTCACATTAATGCGTAGCGTAACGCGGTGAAGCGCGCTCAAAGATTAGATGTTATCTTAAGCTTCCCTAACAGCAAACAAAAGTGTTCCAAAGAGAAGAAGGAGGAAGGTACCATTTGGTATGGAGTTAAGGGAACAGGGAATCTATGTACAAGGTGCGTTTAAACAGGAAGTTGAGAAAGATCATGAAGCATGATAAAAATTTTAGAAAAAAAGAGTAGGTGGTGAAAAACAGGACAGCAGTGAACCGAAAAACGATGGTCAGTTACAAAACTAGAAACCTGGTATATTTTAACAAAAAGAAAGCACACCTAACCTTTAGCTAGGGACCTCACACATTTCTCCTGGAAGCGGAATTCACATAGATACAATAGATGTATCCTCCTGAGGGTACAGCACTCAAAGGAAGCTGAAATAATGCATTGAAGAGCGCTGCGAACAATGCAATGATTCAATAAACCTATTGATTCAATAAACCTATTTTCAACTTTGCTTCATTCTATGAATGTCCGCATTTAGCCGCAAAATGGCGATGCTGAATGAGAGAGCATGCAAAAGTACTTAAAACATTGAAAAATATCAGAGGGGTAAAAAAGAAAGAAACAAGTAGTAACCAATAGAGTTTGACATCAACGACTGTTTTGGCCTCCGAAAAAGTATTACAACGATTTAAAATTAGAGGCGGAACATAAAAAAGCGACGGAAGTTACACAAACCAATTTAACTACCCACAACGAACTACAGTAGCAGTTCCCCTTGCGTATCGCGCCCGCACCGCCCGAGCTGCGATCTTCCACGGAAGACAAATGATTCAATTTAGGAAGGAACCAGCCGGGGTCAAACAAACTGTCCACTCGAATGTTTAGAATATAGGATCATCGCTCACTTTCAAGCTAAAAATTGAATATATTGAAATTGTCAACGCAATCTCTCTAAACTCTTAAAAAATACATTCACTTCTAAATTCATTTGTGTTTCAAAATTTTTCGTTTTAGCTTCTTGTAGAAGACATGTTTATTTTGAATTTTTTAGCGATGCTATGAGAGTTCAAATAAAAGAGTTTCCCAGTGAACACACAAAATAGAAAAAGAGTGTAGTTCCAATAGCTTACCAAATGTGGCACAACAGATTGGTTTTAAAAAATACCTTGGCATGAAGATGCTTTATAGACATACCATAGTAAGTACGTCATAATGGCCATGTCCAATATTGACTGAACAAAAGATTGATAGAGAAACCTTCGGATGTTGGAAAAGGCTTGTACTGTAAATACTGACTAAAAAAGACTGTTGGTCGTTGACAACGAACTCCTTAGAGGACATAATTATATTTACATTGGCCCTTGAGTTTCACAAATCCGTAATAGTAACCAATGATGTTGGAAGTATAATGAGTAGATTTAAATTATCGAACATTTAAACAAAAGTGCCCACTACTCGGAAATTTGTAACCAACTTTTCATGCTCACAAACCAACAAGCACCTGGAAACAAGCAAGGCCCAGTCAGAAAGGAAATGATGTACCTCAAGAGAAATTTTCTACATTTCGTAGGTAAACAATGCTGGCAGAAATAAATTTCGAAGAAGAAAGATAAGAAATGATTGCAACGCAAAGTCAGAAAAAAAAAACATTTTACAACACGAACTGAACAATGAAACAAACTTTTAACCTGAAAAGCCAATATTTCAAAGCAATTCTCCGGAAAGGGATCTTACTAAAATATGTGATACCAACAGTGAATTGTACGCAGTCTCGTGATTGTAGCCGTCAAAATGAACATTAAAACACGGTATTGAACAAAAATATATGAGCCTAGTTTGGAAAAATAATGTATCCCAGAAAATTGAGGATAAAATAGAGGTCAATATAAAGGTCTAACGGTCTTGAAAATTTCTTATCACGGCAGTCCTTATATCCTATATGTATTAAGTGGATTTACTACAATTAAACTGCTACCTTAACATCCGTGGCAGCGGTTGAAGCAACTCAGAACAAAAGAGTATAATGCATTTTTTTAGTCTTTTTGTTTGAGAAAAACTGTAGAACACTCTTATGAGAAACGAAAAGAAAAACGTTGAGTCGTTGAGATGAGAGCTTTCACTAACATTGTTACATGAGAAACAAACAAGAAAAAACGAATTATTGAACAAGAAAAATTCATCGCTTTCATCGCCATACATAGATCAAGCTCCGGAACACTCTTCCTAAGATGGTGTCAGGCATGGCTAGAAATTGTTAACTATTACCCCAAAAGAATTGAACGTTATCTGAATATTCAGCAGCTGGTTACTTCTCTGCCGAGCGTCGTGCTCCACTTGCAAAGAGGCAGTAACGCCGCACTGACAGCACACAAGCAGAGCGTGCGCCCAAATCTCTAATGGAACGCGAAATGTAATTCTTTCAGGTTGACCTCACCGATAAATTGAACCATGCAATCCTATCATCCTTTAATTTCAGCTCAACTGTGCTTGCTGAACTCAAGCCTACCAATTGTGCAGACCTTTAGGACTGGTTTATTAGCTTATCTTCAAGTTACACACTGAAGTAACTTCGATATTTTTACGGATGTGAAAAATTATGACAAGCAAGTGAACTCTATGAATGTAAAAACTCGTCTCATCTGAACTTATCTGAAGCTCTATTTCTTGGCTATTTAAATAACTTCAGATCACATGGAATACATCGTCATAATGTGGCAAGAAACGATGTTCTCAGTTGTTTATTTGATCAGGTGTGTTATGAGTGATTCCTAGAAGTTATGGAACTAATAGTCGACCAGGTGAGGTTTATTAATAGGTTTTTACTACTCTTAGTTACCGTGAGTAATTACGTTTTACATTTAAATAAATTTACCCATCATGAAATTTGTCCATGTCAGTAAGTTCCCACCGAAATTTCCGGTTCCCGACTGATGTTCAAAAGAATTTAGAAGTTGTGTTTCATACTGATGCTCTGTTTCACTTCAATAAATGGTATGGACCCCTCACACTAAAGAATAACACTTCAAAACTTCGAACTTACTCGATACTTTTCAGTATTTTAACTTTTAACTTGGCAAATATTCTGTTTGCGTTCCGAAGTATAAACCAGAAATTGATTTACCGTAACTATTTCTAATTTATTTGCACGAAATTAAATGCTGTTTTTAAAGCAACGAATTACAGGAAGATATCTATAGATAAGAAAAATTCATTTTTAACCCTGTTACTCAAGCTACATAAGTGTCTCGATTACTACATTTCTGAAGGCACGGAACTATTACTTTTAAAATTATAATTTCAGACCTAACTCAACAGTTATACATTTTTTTAGACGCATTAGTTTTGAATACATTTTTTACTTTGAACTGGAGCTCATGAAGAGAAAATAGAAAGCCAATGCCCTCTACCTAATTCTGAGGTCCATTGTGAAATCAACCGCAGTGGCTCCAATACGGCCGCCTCGGTCCAAACCAGCAATGCAGCCATAAATTTACACGTGATGCTTGCAAATTTTCCATAGACTTACAAAAGGCTTACTAGTTAGACTACATAAGATAGATTATATTACAAGTTTGTTTAACCTTCCTTAACCCCAACAAAAGGAGTTTCAAAGAGACGAAGGAGGAAGGCACCATTTAATATGGAGTCAAGAAAATGGGGAATCTACGCACAAGATGTGTTCCCACACAAGATCCCAAGCGCAAAGAAATAGCTAGTTAGGAATTTTTTCTGAAAATGAAGGATCTGTTTGTATAAGCTGTATGAAACAAGGAATCTATGCACAAGGTGTGTTCCCACTCAAGATACTCCACGCTCAAGAACAGCAAGTTAAAAGTCAGAGGATGAAAGGACAAAGACGGGATATTTTCTCTTTCTAGCGTTAATCCCCTCTTATATAATAAGGTATAACTAGTTTTATCAACACATAATTCATAGCACCATGTTATTAGATTTACTTCTGAATCAGAAGAAGATATTTCACGCGTAATAAATTAATCTGTTGGTTATCAGGTTATTTTCTTCAGCATATCAAATAATTTTCTAGAGGCAGTCTAATTATTAATTATCTTATACCATCAAATTCGAGGACTTGCCCTATTTCTGTGCCACTTATAACAAGTTAAACAATTTTTCCAAGCCTCGCATGGATAATTACTTGTGCCAATCAGCAGCAGGTAGCCTTTGTGCCCATGCACGCAGATGTCTTCAAATGTTCAATGTTTCATTGTTGTCTGCCACTTTTGTTGTGCACATTGGGCATCTTCAATAATGCTAAGAATAACACTTGTGTTCAAAGAAAGTATCGCATAATCCGTTCCAGGAAAGAACTACCGCTCCGGGGACCTTTGGCCATTGGTTTGTCCCTGTCAAGTTAAAACTCGACGAGCGGTATTTCCTTAATTAGAATAAAAATAATTTTTACTGTGAAGTAGCTCACTTTGCGTAAGAATTTACTAATCTCTGATAAAATTTATTTAAATTTTAAGATTCAGCAAGATCAACACTCTTAGGATAAAAAGGAAAACCAACGTGGCTAAGAATTTCATGATAAAAAACAAACGTTTCGGATTATAAAAAAATCCATCTTCAGTGTTCTGAAATACAATAAATCGTAGTATTAAAACATTGTAACTATAAATCTACTGAATAAATCGGATGTAAGATAATGAAATTTA
>JACJUY010000254.1:149566-203568 GCA_014220935.1 Platorchestia sp. MABIK
GGGAGTTCGGAAAAGTGCCTAGTAAGAGAGACTGGTTAATGAGATTGGATATCAGCGGGGCTACAATATCAGCAATAATTTTAAGTACTTTCGTCGGAAACGTTTGTAACCCACTTGATTTATTTTTTAGGTGGTTTATGCACGCAATTATATCGGAGAAATAAAATTTGAGTAAATAGTAAATTTTAGAAACAAAATTTGAGTAAAGCCCGGATTTCTAGTCCTAAAAAGGTGATCAAAATAGCGGCAAAAATATGGTCAAAATAGCATTGAAAAAAGTTGATACTTCAGTTAAAATATCAAAATGGTTTTATTTCTAGCAAAATAATTCTTATTTTTAACAAAATAGCACGTAAAACTCAGCAAGCTTTGGCGACAATTAAGCAGTTTCTTGTCATGTGCGACTATATGAAACGGATAATATTTTTCACAAGCCGGACTTGCGAATAAAACTGCCAAGATAACGAGAGAGAAAGCACATCGGAGACAAACTGCGAAGGATCAGCACAAATTGTGACCATTTTCAACACTTCGAAACATTTCCGTTGATATAAATTATCCTCGTTTGCGTAAAAACAAAACCTCATTGTCTATTACATTGTCAGTAAATAAATAAAATTCCACTTACTAAATGATTCAAAAATAGATCTATCACTACCACAGAGGGCGTTAATTAAATAAAAAATGAAAAATACAAATAGACAAATGAAATAAAGCACAATTTGAGCATACGAATCGTGAAAAATTTATCTTTCTGTCCGAATGTTGAACAAGCTATGTATATAATTTTTCGTGTATGTTTGTTTACGCGTTTTTAGATGTGCGTGTTGCGTTGCGCGATGTTTTTTATAAATTACTTTGTGACTAACCTTTTCTCACTACTTGATAATCACTTACGAGGGTGTTCCAATCTGCTTCAGTATAACATTTTTTTCATTTTTTCTTACTTTGTTTCAACTAACAATTTAGAACTTCCAAAGAATTCTCTACTGGTATTTAAACACTTTATAAGTTGTCAGCCACCTCTTAGAGTATAAAATATCCAAGCGATGATATTTTTGATTTAATTAGCCCTTGACAGGGTTAATCTATTAGCACTCCTCGTATGGTTTGTCTATTAGTACTCTTAGAGTTTGCCTATTTGTGTGCCTCGTATGGTACGTTTGTCTTAGGACGTCTTATATTAGGAAAATTTTAAAATCCAATATGTTGTCATGTTAAAACTTTTTTGGAAATAAACGGTTTTTCTTTTCTTTCTTTCTTTTTCTTCTTCCTCATCTACTTCTTTGTGCAGGTTTTAGAGACATTTATTGCACAATGACTACTTCTTGCCTTTGTGTCTGGTCAAAAAAGCTTTTATAGTATAATAGCATTTTTGCTTTAAATGCAATTTTTTATTTGCATTTATAGCCGTAATAGCATTAATAGGATAAATGCTAGAAATTCAGGCTCTACTGATGAGACGGCATCTGTTCAAATGTTCCGCACGTTTGGATAATATTCCTTAAAATCAACTTTCTGATGCAAGTTTAAAATTAACGTCGTGTCATTTACAAAAAGATCCGAAGACTTGAATCTAATTTCTCGAAATTCATATGTTTTGGTCTTTCTCATAATTAATCAAAATAGAAGCGGACCGTATTACATTGAGCATCATCCTGCTTCACTGCACCATTTCACTTGCTTCTCACATAGTAATTACTTCTCGGTATAACCTTCGCAAAGAGTGAACACTTTACTTTCTTCGAGCGCCGCAAACGTGCTTGGTGCTCGGCTAACTCTCCCAGCACGCATCGTGGGGCGCTCACCATTGGCTAACGGTGAGAGTTTGATTATGGGGGCAAATGTTTACAAGTGCATCATTATTTTCTATTTCGCTCAAAATGCAATGAGTGCAGAGTTAGTTGTACTGCTGGGAGCGAAAAAGCAAAAAAAAAAATGGAAGCATCTCAATGAGACAAATTAATGTTTAAAAATAAAGAATACAAGATGAAGGCACTCGCTCAGGTGGTCGGTTGCACGGTACGCCGGCCTTCTCCAGAATAGAGACAGAGAAGTAAAGAACAAACCAGAAGGCGTACCTGGCTGCGAATTCTAACTCGTAACAGACTCCTGCAACAAGTCTTGCTGGTTCTGTGGCGAGTTTCTTATGCAGTAAATTTAGGGGCGCTGTACTTCCCCACGGTGTAGTGACGGAAAACACGACACTTTTAGCATGTCCTGTGTAGAGCTGGCGTATCCCATTTTCCCCGTAGAGCACCTAGTTCCCAAGGTGCGGTGAAGGACAATCCCTTTCAGCGCACCTCTTGAGGTTTACATTGAGAATTGCACACATTATGTCGTGAATGATGCATAGTATTCGGAGTAGAGAACAATTACTACGGATGCCGCATTATACACCATGTGCGACACATTGATTGTTTCCCTCCTTAAACTGCACTTTCAGAAAGAGCAGCACTCAACTTCTCTCTGCAACTATATATAGAGACGGAGGCAGATGCTAGATGCAGGCGTCGCGTAACTCAAATTCAGAGATGAGACTAAAATGTTCAAGCAAATACAGCATGAGTGGCGTGCGGCATGCTGCGTGGTGGTGTGCGGCATGCTGCGTGGTGGTGTGCGGCATGCTGCGTGGTGGTGTGCGGCATGCTGCGTGGTGGTGTGCGGCATGCTGCGTGGTGGTGTGCGGCATGCTGCGTGGTGGTGTGCGGCATGTTGCGTGGTGGCGTGCGGCATGCAGCGCGAGTGGCGTGCGGCATGCAGCGCGAGTGGCGTGCGGCATGCAGCGCGAGTGGCGTGCGGCCTGCAGCGCGAGTGGCGTGCGGCATGCAGCGCGAGTGGCGTGCGGTATGCAACGCGAGTGGCGTGCGGCATGCAGCGCGAGTGGCGTGCGGCATGCAGCGCGAGTGGCGTACGGCAATGCTGCTGGAGTGGCGTGTGGCATGCTGTCTGGAGTCTGGACAAGATGCACTGAGTTTGGTTTCATTCATCATTTTCCGTTTACAGACTGAAGTTTCTGAGTTCATTACAGGGGCTCACTCCCATGCACTCGGTAGAACCTTCATGGATAGAATTCGAAGTTTGTATATCTTTATGTTTTTTATGTGGTAGGCTGTAAGTCGTTCTGCTAGATGTGTAACTTTCCTTAAAAAAACAATCCCTCAGTAATGAAAAACGGAAGAAAACTCTCCGTTTTTCCCTGGTTCTAGAGTACTGATGCGATGAACAAAAGCTATGCGTCCAATAAGAAAACTCATTCTTGCTGTCCTGCACGCTACCGAGCAAAACATCTGCAAGAAAGCGTGTCTCGAGATGTCAACTGAATGAGTTATGGGACAGCTAGCGGTCTCTCTCGATTCCTTATAATGCAATGTTTACGACTTGATTCTTTTCTTGAGAGCAAGGATCGGGGAAAGATTTATCTCTTACTTCCCACAACAATGTCTCAAAATAAATTTGATACATTGCTGTGTTTTACAACGCGCTGGAAAGTTTACTTGGCATGAATCATTCGTGGTTTTTAATGGCATTAAAGGGACAGGCGCACTTTTTTGAATGCCTATCAAAAGATGCCCGCAACCATTGCAGGCATACGAGTTTTAGTGAGAACAGGAGAGAAAAGGGTTTTCTGCGACCCAATTCTAAACTGAGTTTACTGTTTTTAAAGCCAGCTAAAATACAGATTTGCACGAGACCCTTCTATTTTACGTGTTTTACGAGCTTCACACAATTGTTTGTACAGGTATTTAACAATTACTTGTTTCTATGGTGAAAAACAAAGATCAGAATTCTAACGGACGCAGCAAATTTGTTAGTTGAAAAGAATCATATGAAACATACGTGGTAACGTTGGCTTTGGCTTCCCGCCTCAAGCGCGCCTCCTCTGCATGCCCGGTCACAGGTAACATGAACAATTACTATTCTGAAGAACCGTACATTATTCGGTAATCTCAAACAGCTTATACGATTAATGCTCTTACATTAATCTCAAAGAATTTAAAAGCGTCGACAATTCTGATCCCTCTAATAAGAGTTACCAATACTGAAGTGTATCGGTTATGTTCAGCTTTCTATGAAGCCGGCAATGAATATTTAGGGTTCGGTACGTAAAAATTACGCAATGGAACAGTCGAAACGTTCAGCTATCTGTAAATTTTATCGCGTTGACTGAAGTCCAGCTTTATGCCGAGCCTTTATTTTGAAATTCCTCAGGTTTCCTTGGCAGGCAGTTGACGATGTTTGTTAGCGTTCTGATAAATCAGAATAAAATTTCTCAGCCAAGAAAAGATAAAATTTGCCAGCCTGGCGTTCTAACCGGTCTCAAAAGACGCGTCAAGGCCAATCCAACTGTGTCATTATCGACATTGGCTGAGAAGAGGTTCGTCATCATCACGTATATTCATAGAGCGATCAAAGACCTAGGTCTAACCTCTTATACACAAGATAGGACGCATTTCTTGACATATAAGATGAAAGAAATTCTTTCGTAGAAATGCAAGAAAGTTTTAAACGGGTTGAATACCATCAGATCGACCATCAAGTTCTTTCCTTATGAGAAGATTTTAACAGTTGTTAGGGCTTGCAACAGACGTAGCGATCACTGGATTGCCTCTTTGAGCGATGATGTTCAACCCACGATGACCACGAAGAAACCAGCCAGCGTCATGCATGACCCTCTGCGTGGTTTCGAGTGAGGGTGACGTCTTTACCCCTTTTTCGCCGATAACGAGGAAGTGAATGTCGATTCGTACTGTAACGGCTTGGAAAGAAAAATAGCTCCATGGATGAAGGCCAATGCTTCAAATAAGAATTTTACATTCCAATAGGACTCGGCTCCAGCCCACACGGCGAGCCAAAATGTTGACTTGCTTAAGAGGTTAAGAACGAAACAATAAAACATTGGAAACAATACACATGAAATTCAATATCTCCCACCCAGGTATAAAATAGAAACCAATCAGGAAGACATAAGCAGGAGCCCTGAGTCCGGTGGGCGATTCTGGGAAAAGGGCTTTTGGTCTTCCTACTCGCTTAACTTGAACCCTTGCTATGTTTGGTCAAAAATCGAGGCCAAAGCTTGTACGGAGCCACTAAATAGCGTCACAGCCCTCAAGAAGAACAGAAAGGCTCTGAAGATGTTGGAAATGGCAAAAATTTTCCAACCCATGTCTGGCTTTGAAATGTGTTTAGAAGCCGTCATCACGATTGATAGCGTCATCATGTCATCAGCATAGCGAATGAAATTTTTGTTCTCCCGGTCTGCGACATTCACTGGCAAAAATTTGAAAGTTTGATGTAATAAACTTAAACAATTAAAAGTCGATGAATCCGATTAAAGTGTAATTCTTAAACAAAAATTTGCTGCTCCTATGTAACATTCAAGGGTTGAATTACAAAAAAGACGACCTCATGGATAGTTATTCATCACAATTGTTTTCTCTTCCTCTGACCCAAAAAAAAGATATATAATTAACTTTCGGTTGAATTTTGATTACCTGCCATGAGTGGCCGAATGCATGGGACTGAAAACCTCACACGATGTCTACCCTTATTTAGTGTATGAACGAAAGACTTTCTGCATTATTTAATTCATAATCATATTTAAATCAAGAGTGTGCTATGAACATCTAGAGAAATTATGGTGGGACAAAAACCATGTAAATTTACGATCGTCCAGATGTCTCATAATAATTAATTCTTTGCCCATTCAAAGCTCTTATTCAAACTCCAAATAGGTCAAAAATTAGATGAAAACAGTTCGATTCGCACTTTAAACGGGCTTTAGACGCCATGGAAAGATCTCAGAAATCTACATTCGTATCCTAGTGACGGTTGAGTAAATCTAATCGAAAGCTTGGGCTAAATAAAAAAAAGAGTTTGTGCTGACTCCGTGAACGCAAACAACTATCGTACCTATTCATACTAAGTGCCGCTTTGGAGACCGAAAAAGCATGGAAGATCGAAGAGACTGGCTGTTTTCCTTTACAGAATTTTTCGGTTTGTCTCCTGCATAAATGTTTAAGAATATGTCCTAAATCAATTCAAGGAAATACATGAGTAGAGAGCTGCTGACTAAGTAAACTCAATCATTTGAAAACTAGAATAACTGAACTCTGAAGTATCCATGTCTACAAACACCACAATGAGAGCTCTCTTGAGCTTATATACAAAATGAACTTAACACTAAGAACAAAAAGGAATAGAGAGAGAGTTCGGTAATATAAGCATGAGTGCAAACCAGTGAAAAAATTTTAGAAACTAATCTCGACTGAATCAAGTTATACAGACACAAAGCCAACAAAACTACAAATAAAAACACATCCAACTCTCTCGGTGCGGTATTTGCATACCATCAGGAGAGATACAGAGACGTACAGAGAAAGGTAGATACACAGAGAAAGACATCAAGGAAAATCAGCACCATGACCTACCAGAGGTACAGACACAGACCATTCACAGTAACAATAAACACAGAAATATGAACCGCGTTGTGAAGTAGGGTCCAAATGAACTGTCGCGCTCGGCTACGTGGCAGCACGAGAGGCCACTGCCATAAAATGAGGTAAACTGGTATAAAAAGCGAAATGTTTCAAAAATGTAAGGGAAAAATAAGGAAGAGCGGGAGCACAAAATTGTTACTCGATCCAAAGGGAGTGAGTAATCAAGTAAACAAACTCATCAACAAGCAATCAACAAACCAAAAATTTTGGAAAATGACAATCTAACAACGTCGAACATAGAAACAAAATTAAACACATGACTGCTTAATTGTACCAGGTTCTTGATTTTGAATTACGGAGGATTTATACTAGCGTGCTAATACTAATTGCAGATTATTCACACTAGTGCAGCAAGCAAAAATGAAATTTTCGTCTCACAGAATTCAAGGATGTTGTTTCCAATTTTTGCAAACCTATCCCGACCTATTAATTCCAAAGTATCCCAACCAATCCTTAACTATTCTATCTTTTTCTCATCAAACTTAACCTGCCCTAACCTAATCATCAAATTTCAACCAACGTAACGTAAGGACAGATGACTAGATGGCAAATTGGAAATTGAATTTTTTTGACGATTTACAAAGCCATGGGAAAAATATTTAACGCAACGCGATGTTTCTCTAGTAACTATTGTTGAATATGAAAATATATAAATACATAAAATAAGCATAAAATATACAACTACTTGTATTCAATTGAAATAATTAATTGCAACAATAAATTTGCCCACAATTACAATAAAATTATTGATAGCTTTAAATGCTCGCGTTTTATTTTACATTCATTTAAAAGGACGTTTCAAGTTTTTCAATATCAGAGCACAATACGCGCGATAAACAATATAATGAGCTCGCCAGTGAGCGAACGTTCTATGTGAGAAGACGACATTAATTGCTTCAAGTGTCAGAAACTGGCATTTGTGACGCGCACTGCACTTGACGGATGCGGAGAGAATGGCAATTATGTGCGCACCAGGGAGAATTTCCGAGAGAGGTGAAACTTTAGAAATTATGACTCTACAAAAATCGGCCGGAAATTATTGTTGCTTCATGCAACATTCTTTTCAATCGCGGACGCTGGACACTACTGAGCGCTTATCCGTAAAAATTTAGCGAGCGTTCGAAGCACGTTCTTCCCTGCTACCGACGAGTCTTCCAGCTAATATTTCCATTGACGCTCATGTGTTAGTAATATATTCATGGCTCATCTTGAAAAGTGAGAAAATCAAAATTCTGTGAAAGGGAAACGATGGACAATTTCTCGGCGCGAGATAAAAGCGAAAATAGCGAGAGGAGTCTGTGCGGCCGGAAGCAAGCGCGCGTTAAATCATCGGGGCGATTTGACGGCGAGAGGAAAAAGACTTGCCTCCGCGATGCTATCGCCCCGCAGGCGGCAGCGAACAATAGGGAGAACTGCAACGTCTTCTCTTGAGTTACTTCGAGTGCTAAAGAAGTTGACATTTTGCGAGCACAACAGGTGGGTTCTGTTAGATGATGCCGTCGAAGCTACCGCTGCGATGTTTCATTACGTGTAGCAAGAGCAATAAAAGTAGCTCATGCGCTCGCATCACGTAAACTATTAGTGAGACAGTATCGGCATGTCAGAAATGTGAGAATCACGGGAGAAGATAGTTGATGAACACATGAATACTTTTGAAAACTGTTATGCAGTTATTTAAGTATAATTATTTTTCATGGTGGATAGAAATAATCAGTATTTTAATGGACATAGCTACTTTTATACTTGGTAACAATCATTTCAAACCGTCGTGAAAACTTTAGCTTTGGTTTCCCGTGTGTCCTGCATCACTGACCACGTGCACACATCATGAGCCACGTAATACATTATTAGGCATGTGCATTAAGTGCGGCTCTTCTGCGTCACTCACGATGCGCATGCATCACCATACACGAACATTACATTCATGCACTGCATCGCGAGTCATACATCACGTGAGTCTCCCTTGCATAACTTCTGTAGGCGGGCAATATTACGAGCTTCATGTCTGGAAAAAACTTTGATAAGTAAAATGCATGCATAATATTAATGGTATTTGGAGTAACTTTTAAGAGAAAACTAAAAAGTCAAGGAAAGGGCTTTAAATTGAAAGCTTGCTCGAAACTCCGTACATCACGAAGCTCTAAACATTGTTGGGATCGACAAACTATGTAGCATACTGCCTCCAAAACATAATGGAGTTCTTGCAAGTTTTGCTCGACATTCACTCCCTTTCGTACTATTATAAATTTAAGTTTGATGGGCTTAAAGCGTTAAGCCCAGGTATCTGACCGCAAGATCATGAGAGCTGGGATTAGAAAGCCAAGAGATTAGGGTCTCACGAGCCCTCTACGGAATTATACAGTCGTCGATATTTCTGTCGTTCCTTCATCCTGTCCTTTCAACAAACTTTGAATTAAAAAATTATTAGCCTTAATTCAGCAGTTTCTACAGGATTCATGAACCAACCATAAACAAAGATTATTCCTAAGACCAGTGCAAATTTTATAGAATTTGTCAGGGATTTATCCATTAATTTTTAGAGATAGATTGAGATTTACAGCTCCGAGAGACTATGTAATTCTACGGTAAATTGTATCAAGAGAGGAATGGCATGCGACCATGCCATGCAGCTTTGTTGGCAAAATTTTTGGAATTCTGTGTACCATGCTTGCGGATACAAGCTTAACTAATAATTTTAAAGTCTGCGTTACTTGTGAATCCCACTCGTTATACGAGGTCTGTTAAAACACTACTTTTGCGCAGCGCGAACTGCTGCGCTAATAGAGCTTTCACAAAAAGCAACGTCAATCAGCATTTTTTGGCATGGAGACGCTGCTTCTCGTATGAGACTAGCTTAGATATGCTGCGAACTATAGAGCCTTCCCAATGAATACTGGAAGTGATCGCTATTTGAATTATGTAGTGAAACAGTGAAGATGAATGACTTTTGGAGCAGCGTTCAAGGTACGTTCAAGTCTGCAGCGTTCTGTGATTTTCTTGAAAAAATCATTTTCCGATACTTGGACCTTGCTTCGACATAGAATGCAATGGGACTGTTTGACTTCGTCTCGATCGAAGTAAGCGCGCATGAGTTGGTCAAATATAAAATAAACGTTGATCGTTTATTTTGGCTTTGGAGGAGTTATCTAGATGAATTCGCAAAGATTGAATTATAAGTTAGCTTCAGCCTCCCTAGCCCCGTAAAATTCGCTCCGAAGAAAAGAAAGAGAATGGCACCATTTAGTCTGGAATTAAGGAAATGGGGAATTTATGCACAAGTGTGTTCCCAGACCTGATTTTTAACTCACTGAAAAAGTAAGATCGAAAGAAATTCATCAAACAAGATAGAAGTTGAAGAACAGAGTAATCAGAGTTGAAAAATGGACAGCGATGAACCGAAAAAAGGTGGTCCATGACAAAATAAAAACCTACTTTTTTCAGCGACAGTAAGGCCTACCCAAGCTGATGGTACTCAGCTCGGATACCGTAGTTACTGTAGAGGGGGCCATAATATCCATTGAAACAATAGTTGCACCTCTCTAAGGAAGTATAAGCATCACAAATCGTTCACTGAGTGATAACTTTTTATAGATTGTTATTCAGTTGCTGCAATGAAAAAGTAAATAAGCTTGAGGATTATTTTACAGTAGATGTGCACATCATCGATTACGATACATGCACTTAGACGAGAAGGCTAACTATCCCGAAAACACTGATACATTTCGCCTGGTATTGGTCGATGAGAATCAATGGAAAATTAAATTGAATCGTAGGTACTAACTTACGATACAACTTGTTAGGTTCTTGTTCCAGGAAATTAGGTCAGACAAATTATTGAAGTCTTCGTGAACGAGAGCAGGTATGGAAATCACTGTATACTTGTTCGGCGAAATTATTCAAACTACTTCCCCTGAATTCCATTGAAAAATTGTCCGTTTGCTTGAGCTCTGACCCAGGGTTTGGTTCCCTAGTGCATGAATGCGAGAAAAACTCCCTACAACTCTGCATTGGATCTCAACTATATGTACCTGTTGCTTTCCATTTTTAGAATTACTCACTGTAATATTACCAAGGCTTTCAGTATGCTCTGCGTACCTCTGGTTTTCAGTGTGGTTACCAAAGTGGAACAGCCACAGACATCTATACTGGGTTGAGGTCAGGATGTGAGGAAGTCTTTTTTCACTTGCATCAGACATTTGGGTCATCGCTATACGAGCCGAAACGTTCTTTAAATCAGGATAGGCATGCGTGTCGATTTGTTGAAAGAGAAATAGTTCATTGTACAAAATAGATTGACGTAAATTCATCCCCACACATTCTAGATCAGGTTACCAGCATAAAGCCACTACTTTGACGTTTCCTCAGATGAATGGACAGTCAAGTCAATGGAGTATTCCTAAATAAGCACACCGCAGCCTCGCTGCAGTGTCACACTCTCTGAAGCGTCCCCGGTACTCCAGCCGCAACACGGTGTGAACTTTCTTCACAACACAAAGAGCTCCGTTCGAGCACCTGATCACTCTAGAACTACGAACTTCATCATTAGAAAAAGCTTTCTTCTGCGTTGAGAGCACGCTCCGTTCGAGCCAAAAGCACAAATTCTCTAACTTCGCTGGTGCCTCATGAGCCACTTTATCCATTTCCAGGGAACGTCATAAGTTTAAAACGAGAAGTGTTCTAGTTCTCACATCACAAATCATCTCCCAAATTCCGTGCAACTCAAGTATTGCGATTTTTTTCGTGGTTCTCATCGAATCCTTCGCTGTGCTGGAATAGATGCCCTGCTTCAGCCGAGTACTGGAGCAGATCAGAAACGCACACTTTTCATTCGATTGTGCACTAGTCTCCGCAGTATAGTACATGGACAACAAACTGCTTCTGTTGTTCCATTTACAGTAGAGCCTAAGAATTTTCTGTGAACGTCACCTAAAGAAATCATCTAGAACATCAATAAAGCTAAACTGCAGATTCAGCAAAATTTGTGAATTTCAAGTGTAATTTGAATCAATAGAATTGAATGAAAATCTAAATTCATTCATGAATGACTTGAAAAATGAAGCGCGATGTTCATCGCGCTTCAAGTGACATCGTTAAACATCCTGAGAGAGTTGCCACTTTCTTTCCATCTTAATTTCTTATTTAGCATATAAACAAACAGAACTCTTCACAGCACAAACATCCACGAAACGTAAAAAACAGTTAAAGAAAAACCCTGAGAAGTTTAATCTTTGGAAAAAATGTTACAAATTCAATACTGTACTCAGTGACGCTCGGTGGCTTCCAAAGCTTTCATGCAAGTAATTAGGGTAGGCAAAAGCATGTGACCCAAAATTGCTGGTGTTAAGAGTACTTCAACGGAATGCGCGGTAAAATTGCGGCTTGCCGTGCAGTTCTTAGCGAGGGCTAGGAAGGCGCCTTTTAAGACAGTAAAAATTGCTAGCGAAAGTGTAATGCTCAGCACAGCAGAGGCAGAGGGGCTCCTTGGAGAGGCAGAATGAAGGCGGTGGTTCTCAGGAGCTCGATTTAAGCATTGGACATTCAGAGGTCCCTCCTACCTCGTGCTGAATAATGAAACGGAGCAGGAAGGAGCCCTGGTAATATATAGACTTCTCGCAAACAGCACTGTAGCCACGCCGTCAACATCGCTTGTTCATACGTTGCTGCTGTCACATGAGCAATGCGTGGCGTCCGTTACCAAAGCTGAGTTATGGCCACAGTTAGGCGCTCTCTGGCCAGAGGAGCTGGATACACATTGTAGCTCGTTATGAGGATAGCATTACATTATGCGCTTGTCGTCTTCCGTCATCGCAGCCACGGCACACACTGCTCTGTAAACACACCGACGTCTTAGTTAAACTCAGCGAGAATCCGTCTTGGTCCAGCGTGTTTCCAGGCCGAGGAAATCTAGAGAAGGATATTATTACGTCGCTCCACACCCTGTCAAAAACTTCGCAATATTTCTGAGAAGATGAACTTTTGTAGAAGTAAGATGGCAAAATTTCCGGCCAATTTTTGCTCGTGAGGTCATTAACGTTCACAAACATAAAACAATAAGGGCCAGCGACCAAATGAAAATGTCAGGGCTGAGTAAGTTCAAGTTTAGTGCACAAAACACAGTGACTTGCATTTTTCAGACGCAGCACGTCTTTTGCTGCTTCGTCTTAGCTTATCTTATGCCCCCTAAAAACACTTCTACGAACGTAAAGAGAAAGTTTTACAGCCACGTAAGCAGGGCCTAACGAGAGTGTCACCGAGCTCGGGTCAAACCTTTGAAGAAAGTCCCGCTAATACAGGCCCGGGAGCGCCAGGAGATCAACAGCTAGCCTGCGTTCTCGTGCAACTTGAAACAATACAGACACTGCTGAAATAAGCAATTTTTTCAGGGATGCATGCAACGCAATTCATGAGTCATACATAAACGGTTACTGGAAAGAGTTTAGCCTAGTACATTCTCGTGACAATTCGCTTTCTACTCCACTATATAGGAACACTACACATGCAGGAGAAAAAACCTCTTTCTCTAGTTATACAATGAAATGACTAAACAAAATAGCTAAATAAAAAAGCGCGGTAACAACAACAAAAAAATACAATCGTTCATGCTCGGATAAAATGCATTTGCACTCAGCTTCCATCCTTCATAGGCGGTACAGCAGCCTCTGATGTTGAATCAAGGAATAATTTTATACATCAAACAGCGTTGCGACAAAGGAAAGCTGCCTGAACTAATTACCGCCACTTTTTGAATGCTTCGAAACAGGTCACCTGCCAGTCTGTGCGCACAAGTGCCGCGTCAACGCGAGAAAGGGAGTTTCATAGGACAGGTGCTGCGGGCCCGCACCTCCCTGCCTCACCGCACAAAAAATTTGGCATACGACTGCGCGATAACCAATCATCTGGGCAGGAAGACATCACAATTTAGATCAACTGAGAATTGCTCGCTGACTTAATATAAAAGCTTTGGTGGCATCTGTAACATTCTGGTGTAAATAAAGACGTGCAATAGACCGACGAGAAGATAAATAAAGCTTCTGTCGACCCTCATTGAACTCAGTGACGCTGTGTACGCATGATATTTTACTGGTGAAATTAGCGAACATGACTGGTACACAGGAAAAATGTTGCTTCTTAGACAGCATGTCACACCTCTCCTTCTAAGAGCATTTACTTACGTTAAAACAAGGACTAATAAAATTCAAGGTACTCGAATACTGAGCTGTAAATCAGAGGAATTGAACCCCAAAATGTGAACGAGGTTTAGCGAACTACATTGAACAAAATACCATGCTACACCACCAACAACTCTGGCTGAACTCAAAATTACACACATTGCAATAGTACGGTTTGAAGTTTTTTGAAAGTAGAAACGTTAACAAGATACTGACATTCACGACAGAGCCACCAAAATATTCAAGGCCAGTAAAACAAGATCAGCCTAAGCGTCGACTACTGGACACAACACCAATTCTACGTGACTGGCCACTCATTACATGCGACAGCGAAAATAAAACTACTCACACTCCGAGAGCAAAAGTACCACAAACTCCAAGCTAAATATTTCAAACCTGGAACAAAGCAACAGGTAGAAGGAGGGCAAGAAAAGAATACATACAACTCGAGCAGCACTGCTACTGCAGCTCTGGACAGAATAAGAGAAACATGTTATAGGAAAGCTAAGTGGCTCCAGAGATACAAAAATCATGGAAATTTAGATGCAAAAATTTATTAATAATTAGGAAACGTACCCAACAGATAACTTTTCAGTCGAGGGTATTAAACTACACGGGGAATGTTATTAAATATTTATCTTTTAAATACTGTGCAGGAAACGTTCAAGTAAGAGCAATGAGAAAGATATCTAAGAATTACGGGCAGTTGGGTCATGTGAGCGATGAATCAGGATGGCTTGACGATTAGAAGAGACTCTTACACTGTGTGTTGACATGCCACTTCCTGATATTTGATAGGATGGTTGTGACGTCCGACAAAAGTTTGCGTAGTTTCTACCGCATGCTATGCAATTGCAGTAAAAAAAATCTTTAACCCAAAGATTTTACAGCAAATGCTCATGTAAAAATTGAAGCCTGGTACGAGAATGCCTGTCCGGAAAACAACTGAAATAGTTTTGCTTAGAAGTATGCAGAAATTAATCAAATTCGGGCAGAATATTTAGCTGAGAGGAAACCCGAGCGTGTGCCCACCACGTCGAGTGTTACCTTCAGTCGGCTGGCAGCGGCAACACAGGCGAGGACCGCACGGCCGCGGCGCAGCACTTCGCACTTGAAGCGCTCTCGTGAAATTCTGCGTCCTCTTTCTTTAGATCGAGGTCGTATTGATGCGATATTGTTTCCTCTCGGTAATTGTACTCGTTAAAAATTCCCTAGAAACGCTACTGAAACATTAAAGGATGTCGCACGGCTGGGCAATTTTTCGTCTTTTGCGGAGTGTATATTACTTTCAACGTTCAAGTGCGACGGGTTTTTGGATTTCAAGAAGCTTAGATTCATGCACGTGAGAACTATAGAAATTCCAAACTTTTGAGTATGGGCCGAAATTCCCAGAAAATCTTCCACGCAATGCTGGCCTGAAGGTACTTACGAGCAGCAGGCCACTAGACACAACACAGCTGGCCTGAAGGTACTTACGAGCAGCAGGCCACTGGACACAACACAGCTGGCCTGAAGGTACTTACGAGCAGTAGGCCACTGGACACAACACAGCTGGCCTGAAGGTACTTACGAGCAGCAGGCCACTGGACACAACACAGCTGGCCTGAAGGTACTTACGAGCAGCAGACCACTGGACACAACACAGCTGGCCTGAAGGTACTTACGAGCGCCTGTACCCTCATCTGGACACATGTATGGGAAAGATACGAGAACACGAGTAAACTACACGTGTATGGGAAAGATACACGAGTAAACTACACGTGCATGAGAAAGATACACGTGTAAACTTAGAGAAAGCGGACAAATGAAAAAAAACGACGTTAAACCAAATAAATGAAACGCAGAATAGCTGCATAGCTTTGAGCAATTGTAACTAGTGACGACATGCAAGTAAATGTCGAGTGATTGATATGAAAGCTCATGTTCAGACCGACCTCGTTTTCGGCCGAGTTGTAGAAATAACTTTCTCTGAATCGTTACAACTTTGCTAACACCACATGAGTTAAAGAAAACAATTTCTAAAACAAGTTATATTGTACGATTTTGTCATCGTTGTTGTTTAGTATGTACGGTTGACTAAGTTAATATATTTTTGAGAAACGCACATTTCCATTTCCTGTAAACGATTTTAGACAGAAGAAGATCATAAAGTTGAGTAACCGCGAGCCTAATAAGTGCAATGTTAGGAAGAAATGCAGATGGGAAGGCCCTCATGACCTTCTCCTCCTGCCGAAGGTAAGACTTCCTGGCAGTTGCCCAGCTCTTGAGGTGTCGAGCCAAATGAGCGTTGACAAAATATGACGACCGCACAAAATATCGAACATGCAGCAGGCCAGAAGAACAGGCGAAATATAACCTTGGCCCTCATTAGGCTGGCAGCGGCGGCCGCATCGCGTTACTGACACGGGCACCGAACATCGGTGAAAAATGAGCCCGCGGTTTGAGTCCGGCCAGCCGCCGTCCAGACACCGCCCTCGCGTGTCCCAGCCAAGAGAAGTTCTTTTATTTTGGCTGTGTCTGCAGGCGCCGATCAGCAGCGGGTTATGGAGGGGGCAGTGACTCCCACAGCTTATCATGGCATGGCAGTCTCGCAAACTCTAAAAAAGTTCTTTCACCTCTTCCCACTTTCAACGTGTAATAGACGCTCACTTTGAGATTAAACTTCAGTGTAAGAGTTGACTTGTTAAGAACATTTTGGAAGTCGGGGAATATAATCAGGCAAGTTTATACTTGAAGTTTGGAATACATGTAGCAGTCTCGTAGTGAGGAGTTTGTTGTTTTGTCGGCATCGCAATTTTCTGGAGAAAGTAAACCTGGTAAAAATTCAATCGTTACTGTACAACTTAGGCAATTGGTTCGAATGTAATAAGAAACATAGGTACACACCCAAATGACTAAGATGAATATAACACAAATTATTTTGCAAACGAATGATGACCGAGGACAGTAGTGAACAATCAAAAGGTAAGAGTTAATCTTACTTTTAAACAAAATGAGAAACGTCAAATCCATTGTTAAAGACATTTTCTGTAACAATATTATATAATTGAAGTGCAAAATTCATGAAAACGAAACCAAGTATTTTGACAGTGAATCACATTGAAGTGCTGTAACCAAAGCAGCCAAACCAAACTGCTGTAACATGTTGACATTCCGGAGCACAATACATGAACAATGATAATTTTTGAGTTATCAAATATAAAAATGGATAACAGTAAATATGTGGGTAGATATTTCTTATATAGTTCTTTATCTAGCTATTTATACGTCCTATATATTTATATTTGGCTATAAATAAAGTTCGTAAACAATTTCCACAAATAGACATGGGCGAGTGAACTAAAAAGACCCACACAATGTCATATTTCCTTTTGAAGTGGGATACGAATGTTGAAACTATCGTTTACTTTCTGAATAAATCAAGCACATAAGACATTCAATAACATTACTCGGTTGCTACTAGCGATGGTACAATGAGAATCAAACATTCTTTATAAAACTAAGAACGTAAGTTAAATTACTGTAAAATTAAATGTTTGATTTTTGTTGCCAAAAATACGTAAGAAAAAGTTCAACTAATTTCATGAAAGAATGAGACAGACAAGCGTCACTTGAAAAAGTCAACATCACAAATTGATTGATGGCGTGATCCGAAAATGTGCATTAAACTAAAAAAAGAAAAACAATTCAGTCCTTAGCTGTAGGATGGCAGGAAATGAGTTCTAGTCACGGAGGTGGTCAGCAATCACACGGTGCGGTGATGTCACTCCAGTTTAGTTCACCTCAGAGAGGCAGACTATTTTCAGTCATCAACACAAATGCCTGTGCAAAAAATTGAGGGGACAACTTGTACCGTTCAGGGTGAAGCTCTTTCCACAGCAACGAGGCACAGAAGGGGGTTCCTCATCAGTAAAATATTTAAAAATGCCTGACTGACGGATATTTTATGGTTTTGCACATGTCAGTCAAATGGGGCAGATCTCCATATAAAGCGCAATTCACTTAGTCCTACTTTCTTCTAAGCCTAACAAATTAAAATTTACCTCCCTCGGCGAGAGTATTTCTTCGCAAATTTGGGCGAAATCCATCGTCGTCGGTGCGTCATTTGGGAAGTTTTCAGCGGCCATTAAAGCGGAGTTAATCTATTTTATGGACCGAGCGGAGGCCTCGAAGCATCCATTTGAATGCCACGTAAACCGGAGCTGCTTCAATGGCTCACAGCTCAAGATGAGCGATCGCTGTATTTGCAGGGCTCATTACTTCCATTTCGAAAGCTCAGATGAAGAATATAATTGTGCGTCTTTCAAAATTGAAATGCGAACTGCCTTTACAGGACGCAAAATTTGTCAAGAAGAAGAAGCTATTAATTGAGCTGTCTTTGGTTCCAACTTGAATAAACCAAATGATAGAGTCATGATAATTTATTGCAAAGTTGATTAAAACAATTTGGAAGAAGTATGAACGAACAAGTCTAAGGAAATAAGTTCTCTCAGAATTGCATCTTAATTACAATACTAAAAAAGACACAGGGATTAAACTAGATCAGTCAGAAAATGAAATATATAGGACATCTAATTTAGCTTTGGAGAAAAGACTTTCTCATGAAAATTACAGTTACTGAGGTTTGAGGAAATGACTTCATAAACATATTTCTAGTCAGCACATCTAACTGTTCGTAGGAACATTTTCAATGTTCGTAGGAACAATGTTTTTTCAGTTAATGTAAGATGAAAGCATGAACGTTTTGAGCACAAACTCGGTTTTTATCCGTTGCGCAGCGCGTTCAGCTCGTACGGTGTAGAACACAGACTTGTGACTTTTCAATAATTCTCGGCAGCGCAGACCGCCCTGTCCTGGTGCGATGTTACCTAGGCTGAGTGCGCCAGGGCAGGTGAGGGGAGCGTTGTGACAGGGTAATGCTGGGTGCGTGTGGACTTCAGCTCTCATGGCCGCACCGTATGCAGGGGAAATGTAACATCTCACAGGGTTGCCACCCTTCATGGAAAATCCTGAAATGCCTGTGCAACAAATCGTTTCCCCTTAAATTTTTGAACGGGGTTCAAAGGTAGCACGGTGCACTTGAATTTTGAGTAAGTAAGGAAGGTAAATTATTAAAAACAAAAATGAGCAGCTAATGTCATCTGCACTCACGCTGTAAATGTGTATTATGAGACAGCGGTTGATAAATCAGTGGACATGTGAGTTTTTTCAATGTGAAGGGATTTGATCAGACTATTGTCCAACCCTGATCTGTTCCTACCATTTTTTAATGACTGCACTCAATTAAATTAAACTAGATATGTACGCTTAAGCCCCACTAACAACATAAAAGGGCGTTCCAAAGAGAGGAACGAGGAAGCTATCCCTTAATATTGAGTTAGGAAACGGGGAATCTAATCACAAGGTGTATTCGGACGTAAAATCCCCTGCGCATAATAACAGCAGGTGAAGAAATAAGTTAATGAAACAAGATTGAACTTGTAGAAGAATTGAGTGCTGAAAACAGAACTGCAGTGGACCGAAAAAACATAGTCGGCAACAAAAAAAAAACGCATTCCATTTCAACAAAAGTAGGGCCTACTTGACCATTAATTCTGGACCTCACATTTTCTCCCTGGGCACGCTCACGTGTAATTCTCATAGATACAATAGTTGTATCCCCCTGAGGGTTCAGTGAATGTAAAGCAGAACAAAATAATCTATTTAGCTTCAAAGGAAACAAAATAGAATACATGTGAACAAATCTCAACTATAAATAAAAGAGCAAAGGAAGTCGCGTTTAAATTCAACATTCATATTAAAATAGTCAAACAATAAAAGTAGAACGTTTCGACCCGTAAGGTCGTTTTCAAATTCTGTCGGTAGAAAATCACAAGTTCAGTAAAATTTCAAGTAAAATGTTAGACGATGAAAAAAGAGTAGCATCATTCTAACAACCAACAATACAACCTAAACTGCTGAAGGGAGAAAGCGGACTGACTGTCATTTAAAACTGGTTTTGTTGTTAAAACACACAGGGATTCTAAAATACGGTGATTTTTAAAACCAGAAGTAGATGAAATTACTTTAAAATCGTTTAAGCGTACTGAAAAATCACACTTCCCTGCATGAGAACGGAGGGCAGAATGGGATGGCGTAGAGAGGAGGCCTGTTCTAAAACTCCTACCAGCATGCTCCGCAACACGAATACTGAGAGCCCGTTTAGTTGAACCCACGTACTCAGACGCACAATGTACGCAACAATATTTGTAAGCAACAGATGAGAGCATACCTTTGGGAGTTTTGTCTTTATAATTGAAATAAGGCCCTATTTTAGACGTATTGACCAATATAATTTTGAAATCTATATGCATGAAATGTTTAGATAATAGCGAATGCAATTCCTTTTTCAGTTTTTCCGATTTGTACCCAAAAAAGGATGATGTGAGGTAAAATGGCTTTTTATTGACTTAGAATGAATTTGGCTTGCTGTAAAATTTATTTTTAAGGAAATTTTTAATAACTGAATAAATGAGTTGGCTGGGAAAACAGTTTCATTAAAAACAATATTTCAAAAATCAAATTCTTCATGATGAGAGGAAAAGGATGAACATATACTATATGCCCTGGAAAGTAAAGTCTTAATGCTGTTCATTTTGAATCTGAAAGTGCAAAAACTGAAAAACCTGACCCCAAGCCCGGTGAAAGTAGGTTTACGAAAAACAAAACTGTGAAATCTGCCATTGTTGCGAGTAACTAGGGCATCCAGAAATGGAAGACTACCGTTAACTTCAGTTTCCACGGTAAATTTTATGCTAGGGTGTTGGGCACACATGAAGTCTAAAAAAGATTACAATGAGAACTACTATTAAACAGTAAAAACGTATCGTCAACGCACCTCCTATAAAATGCAGGCTTAAAATCTAAAAGACAGGAGTCTAACCACCGTTGCTCATGGAAACGCATAAAAACATTGGCAAAAGTCGACCCTAATGAAAGGCCCATTCCTAGACCGTCAAGTTGCTAATAAAATGGAGGAACTGGAAGTTGAGGGTGGTATTTAGGTTGTATTAGTTTTTATTTGTTGGTTTTTAGTATGAAACTACCCTTCCTTTTTATCATCGTCTTACACTTTACCTGAAATTTTACTGAATTTGTGATTTTCTACTGACAGAAGTTGAAAACGACCTTACGGGTCGAAACGTTCTTCTTATAGTGTTAGACCATATTAATAAGAATGTTGAATTTGAAAGCGACTTTCTTCGCTCTTTTATTCATAATTAGGATTTGTAGGCAACGAAGCATAAATATTTATCCATGAACATATCTCTCCCTGCTTTTCATCCTAACTGAAAACTGAATTCACCGCCCCAAACGGAGTTGGAGCATGAGTTATTGAGGGTCTTGTGCGCCTGAACTTCTTGCCCTTTAAGCGGCCCGTAGACGATCAATTTTATTGTCAATTTAATTGACAATGATGAATTTTGACAATTTTTAATTGATCGTTTGTGGGCTTTATTGACGACCGTCAATTAATTAACTCTGTGAGCAACAAAAAACCTCATCAATATATTGAGCTAATGATATTGACAATTAAATTGATCGTCTATGGGCCGCTATAGCGGTGACGTGTGATGCAGTGATACAACAATGTTTTCAGAATGTGGAAATATCTTGCGTGAAATATACGTAACAAGCAGTTGGCTGTGGTGAAACATTAGCTATTTATCTTTGGAGATTATTGAAATCAACTAGAAACCTTTGCAAACATTAAAAGGCTTGCAACAGTTCGTACCATAAAATCTGATAAAGATATCCCATTTCTTTTGTATTCTAATTCTGGCTTTCATTTTCTTTCATTCTTGCGGGTTCCGGGTGGAGTGGTCTAGGATGATGGGTGTGTGCATCAACCTTCTGTTTTCACCTTCCTAAAGAAAAATTCCCTATAATTTTTTTCTTCTACTTCTTATCTCATGACAAGATGAACTTGGTGGAATTGATTTATTGAAAAATTAACCTATCGATTTAATTCGGATGTAAACTGAACTTTACGAATCGAGCCTGTTTATTTTGATCTTTCACTAAATTTGGTAAATTTTGATAAAATAAAATCTGAAAAAAATTTAATAGAATTGACGAACTTGCAATTTGTGTTCTTGATATTCCATTATTACCCCAAAAAATATCATTGAATTTTGCCTCCAATTTTGTGAAGCCGAGCTGAATTCTGACGATGAAGTTATTAAATTGGAAGTTTAAGTAAGTTCTTTGTGCCACGTTTACGTCATCCTTTGATAGACGAAATAACCACTGTATATTTTTGTTTGGTAGAGCAATTACTAGATGGAGCACAACTCAAGCATTCCTTTACAATGCTGGGAAAACAAGGAAAACGTTTAAAAATTCTTAACTGAAATGCTTATTCACAATACCATACTGCTTGGTGTAGGTAAATCTAATCACAGCTTGGATTAGAATATTTCTTGAAATGATAAAACATCGCTGAGCGTTTAAAGGAAATAATGAAAAACAATGGTGGATGTAAACTGATGATTTGATCAAAATCATTCTCGAATGACCATCAAAAATATGTCTTTTTTAACTCCTTGGAAAAGGAAGACGAATTCGTAACAAAACTAATTTCTGAACACTGATTTCACCGTCATCGATTTGAAGGCAAACTGTCGTAAAGAATATTTCATGATCATAAGCGTTCACCACGAATTTTAATCAATCTGCGATGGGTTAATTTTTGTATCTTTCAAAGTACACCATTCCCTGTGGCAAGGAACACAAACCGATGGAGGAACCGCCAGCGATCAATATTATTTGGTCAGAATGGGCAAGCTGAAGGAAAGTTAGTCAATATTGACATTACTTTAGCTCTAAAATGTCGCGATTTTTATTAGCTCGAAGTCCCGACAAATTCAATCTAATCCTGTGAAATTCTTCCCAGGGGTGTATTTATTTTCCCCAGCTGTCCTTCGCCGAAGCTTTAAATGTTTGAGTTCTCTAGCTTTAAATAATCATTTGTCTTAAATAACTTTATTTCTGTCAAGATTGATTGATAAAACGTTAATTTAAGCCTCTCTTAGCTCAAAAAAGGTTTTTACGGAGAGGAAGAATGGAAGCTCCGTATAGTATGGAGTTGAGGGAACGCTGAATCTATGCACAAGGCGCGTTCCTGCTCAGGTTCACGTGGGCATAGAAACAGTGAGTGAAAAAGGAAGGTTATGAAACAAGATAAAAGTTGAGGAAGAAAGTCAGAAGTGTTGAAAAACAGGACATCAGTGAACCGAAAAGAGATGGTCTATAACGAAAAAAAAAAATTTTATTTCAACAAAAAGGGGTACCTAACTCTCAACTCAGGACCTCACATTTTCCTCCTAGGAGTGCTAATTCCCACATATACAATAATTGTATCCCCTTGAGGGAATTTCTGACAAGAACGTGATTGAAAATCACTTTCCTCAACAGCGCAATCCACATAGCAGGAAGACAGAAAACCACTCATGTTATAACAGTTAAATTAAGCCATGCTATAACAGTTTTCAATCGAAAAAGAACGCATAGGACAATTCTATTTGAAAACTGTTCAGATGTTATAATCTTGGATTGAATCGAAACACCCAAAAACGGTGAGTTCTGCAGCATTGCGGTAATTTGACATGACTTGTCACAATGAAGTTGTCATTCGTAATCTAAAACGGACAAATTTCCGTGACTAATAACACAAAAGCTTCATAAATACAGCAAACGTCCAGTTGTAGCCAACAGCAGAAGGGTTATTCTTCATCAAGCTGATGTCCGTATCCATGAACATACGAAAAACTCAATGCCAGATGCAGTCAAATGCCACGGAAATGCTGAACTTTTACCCTTGAAGCAATTATGATAAATACCGTCGAATTTATTTTCATCTGTTGCATAGACTCGACAATTATTTCAAGGAGCAAATTTGAGGAACAAGGCAGAAATGACAAAAAATTTTTGTTGAACCAGCAAATAACAAACATTCATAAAACAAGCAGCAGAAATCTTGAACATGCACGGGTAAAAGACACGGGTGAAGATTATGTGGAACGTGAAGACTATATTAATTTTTAAATGTACAAAGCAGCTTGATATTGAATTGGGAAAAGCGGTCAAAATTTTTTGTTCTGTTAAGTATTTAAAATCCCGTACAAAGAGTGGTCAATTGGGATTTTCATGACACAGTGAAGGCACGTTTAATAATTGTTAACCAAAATTCTTTCTAAAATTCAGTTTTGAGGCCATGGCAAATCAGCAGATTGAGAGTTCACGCCTGAGGAAAGACAGGGCGATTTTTTAACGTTCAGCAGTGTACTCGTGATCACAACATTGCGATCATTGCGTGATCATTTTAACGTTTCATTAAAATGATTTTGAAGTTCTTCTTTGCTATAACCTTCTTAGTTAAACTGCTCAGCAGAAATAATACTCCTAATATTGCGACAAAAATTGTAGATTTTCTGAATTCGTATCATTGGTACCGGGAGGATGGAGACGATAGATCTAAAATAACGCTATTGTGATGATAACGTGATAAAGATTGTGTCAGGGCCGGCCAAAACTCCTCCAAAGTCTTGTTGGACTCGTAGCTTTCCAGCATCCCTGTGCAGAATTCAGCATCTAACTAAATTTCTGATTAATTAGGATATCAACCCACTTAAAAATTTTCTGAAAAACCTTCCAGCTAGGCAGAAATTCTTACAGGTCGATGGGTAGTTCTCGTAGTGTTTAAAAGTAATTTCATGGAACACAACTGAATACACAAGTGAGTGAATGATTGGTAAAATTCCAAAATATGAACTTGTTTCCAATGCATTATTGACCGGAATGAGCCCGTGTAGGAACTGGGAAGAATAATAACGAGTCTTTAAGATAAAACTTCAGGTAAAAATTCAAATAAACAAGTACACTTCTTGAAAAGAAAGCGGCACAAACGAGTGTTATAGTGATTGATTTGAGTCCTCATTTTTTCGATATTTTCTGTACACATCTCACTGACTGCGATCATCAAATTATGATTTTCTTCCATGCCTACAATCTTTAATCCATAGCAAGATCGGAAGACAGCATAGTTTTTTAAAAACCGGTTGAAAACTTAATAGCTTAGTTTGGTTTTGCCGGCTGTGGAATGTTTCCTCAGCAATACATGGCAAACTTTTTGTAAGAATTTATTTTATCGAAGTCACGTCGTTATAGAGAACGAAGTGTAAGCTCAAAGTATTCAAAGAATAATTTTGGAAATAAGTTCATTTAACGAAGCTGTAATAGTGAAGTATTAATGGTTAAAGTTGAGTCATAATGCATATTCATTGGAGCTAACTCGATGGAAGCTAGCAGAGAAGTCAGCCGATGAGACTGAATTGCAGAGATGTCATATTTTCTAAATGTGAGAAGTTTAGTCATTAGTTCCTAGGATTAGTTTGTCAGAATTGATTAAATAAAACTTTTCACTTTCAAGACCTGTGGACAGAACTGCGTCCGCTGCCACGAGAGTGCAAAAGGAGGTTTTAATAGCACTACTTTTCTTGACAGAAAGACGTAGATTAGATCATTAGTTAGTTTAAGCCTCCCTATCCACAACAAATGAGATCCAAAGAGAGGAAGAAAGAAGGCACCATTTAGTATGGAGTTAAGGGAACGTGGAATCTATGCAGAAAGGGCATAGAAACAGTAAGATGAGAAAGAAGTTCATGAAACAAGATCAAAGTTGAAGAAGAAAGTAGTAGGTGTTGAAAAAACATGACAGCAGTGAACCAAAATAAAGTTGGTTCGTAACAAAACAAAAACCCATGTTATTTTAACAAAAAGAAAGCCCACCTAACCATTAGCTCGGGCCCTCACATTGTCCCCCTGGGAGTGCTAATTCCCATAGATACAATAGCTGTATCCCCTTGAGGGGACAAAAAGACGTAATATTGAACATACATGATACTGATGAATCATCCCCATTTTCATGAAAACATGTACAATAAGAATAGCGTTCGTAACAACATTACATGCGTTGCTCACCAGAACAGGAATGAAGGTAGTGTTTATGCCATAAAACATCGTAGTTTTCGAGCACGAACAGATGTCCCACTTGGATAAATTGGGTAAAAGAATTCAACGTCTTAGTGAGAAGGATGATTACAAGCACAAATAATTTAAGAAAGAGTAAAATGGAGAAAACAAATTTCATGAGCTATGCAGGCTCAGTCCTTGCAGAATATACCTTTCAAATACAAATGTATTTATTGGAATTTTGCCTCCATGCGCTAAAGTTCATTTATGATTAATTTCTTTGGTGCGAAATGTCATAGCTTTTTTGAGTGATTTATTATACAAAAGTCTTGAACTTCATAGACTACTCTCTAATACTAGTATCAGCGAGCATGAAATTTGCCGAAAGCGCATGTAGCAATACGGAGATGCCGACACGTTTTGTCTACCAACGCTCATCACGATGCCCATACCGTAACACGCTGCTTTACGGGCAAATAGCTTCGACTCCAATCGTTTGCTTGTGAAAAGGGGTACTTGTAGTCAAAGCATTCGTATTTTCTCTTTCATCCTTTGCTCACCATGATTGTTTGATTGCTTGGCAGATTTATCACCTTGAGCAGTTTTTCGTAATAGGACATAAATGAGGGCTGAAGCAGTTGCGTCGTCTAGAACGGGATTTGGAAGTTCTTTTATGACCAACAGTGGAGGACCATGATGCCATTATACCGATGATTTGCATTCACGACCACCATTCATTCTGGACTACCGGTGGCATGCTTGCAATAGCTGTGTTCTATGTCGAAGCAAACGTCATTACCGTAATCTTAAATCCCTGATACAGCCGTACTCTTTGTATCAACCTCTCTAGTAGCTGAGTTTTAATGTTTATGTACAATAGTTGACTGAATAGCAATTTGTTGTGCTCTATTCACAGACATAGTGATAATCAGTGAGTCATAGCTCTATGACTGACTTCTAAGCAAAGTCACATCAGCAGCATCATCAACACATGGAACTTGATCTACAAAACTGATTACCTCGTTCATTTCGGAGAATGGTACAAAAGTGATATTTACAATTAAAATCAGCTGTCATAAACTTTTTAAAACAGCTCAAAACGTTTATCTCTAGCAAGGTACAAAGCAGACATCACCGTGGGAACATTACAGGTTAGGAGTGTGTTTAGACGAGGCCTAGAATTTCCAAGTGGAATAAATTACGTCTGCTGCATCTCGAGATTTTGGCGTCTTGTTACACAAAGCAGTTTCATAAGATTTGGGGGCGCTTCTAGTCCTACGTGGTGTCTATGTCTATGTCTATGTGGTGTAAAAAAAGTTTTCCCTATATTCTCTAAGTTAGAGGAATAGTAGCAGATGACGACATGAAATTTTGCCAGGCTAGATATTTGCCCGTTTTTCCGCCCTCTAACAGCACTTATGTCATGGAGCGTCACAACTGACTGCCACTATTGTGGTGAACTGTATTTTTTATAAAAGAGTTTTACAAAATATCTAATTCAGAGGACGAGTAGAGCACCATAAAACAGGTTCAATTTGAATAGGATTGTCGAACTTAATATCAATTGCAATGAATTTTCTGCGAAAAGAATTTTACTGTATTCATCTCTCAGCAAGTCGAGGTGTTGCCATATGGCGTTCAGGTCTCAGCATGCAATCATGAATTTACTGGAAATATTAGCACTAATTAAGACTAAGCACAACAATGCTCAATAATAACTACTGAGAATACGGTGTCAAAAATTGGCTAAAGTAAAACGTTGATGCATTTGGTAATCACTTGAGGGGAATCATCTCGCCTCAGCATTTATAAGTTCTGCTACCGAAAATAGGAAAAGGCCGCCTAAAAATAGAGCACACTGAGTGCAGTGCGTGGCGTTGTAGCAGCAGCTGATGCCATTTACAGCTACGCGAGCTGCGACTGCGAGGAACTGATAGATATGGCAGAAGAAACCCACGTTAGAGGGGGCCGCCAAAAAAAGCTTCTTGCTAAAATCTCGTTTCTGCAACAAACGCGGGGTCAACATAATTTTTTGATCATGAGTCAAAAATCCGCAGAACGAATCTCTACGTGACTTAAGGGATTACACGTTTTGAATCTCTGGAATAATAATCAGAATATTTAATGTATTCTGCTGCCACGTTTGGCGTAGCGTTAATGTTGGCACGACCCAGGCTTGGCAGGGCCTGGCGAGCTCAGGGCAGTGATGGAGCCGACGCAGGTGTTGCACGCCGACTTTATCGAGGTTTTTGTACCACAGCTCCGTCTGCGCATGATGACAAACAATGAATAGAAGCCAAATGTGCAGATGCATATGATGGCACGCCTCAGCACCGAATAATGCAGAGAAGACACATAGATCGAGTTGGCACGCGAATTCAGTTTGAGGTCGATCTGTAGAAGGTGAACGCAGTCTATTTCAGGGGTACGAAGAAAAATAACAGTTCCGAGTTGCTTCTATAAGTTTTCTTGAAAAGACGCTAGAAAATAATAGCTTATCGAAGTAAACGTGACCTTTGAATTACACGCAATTGTCGTTGGGTAAGCTCAAATTCACTATTTTACGTGAACTCAAAAGTCCCGAAGGGAGAGCTGGCACTCACACACACGGAAAATAATATTGGCAAGCATAAATTACAGTAATCTGTATACAAAAATGATTACGGATGCCCAGCAAGATTCTGCAGTAAGACTTGCATCTAAAACCTTATGCTTTGATGGTTGAGATTCTCTTCAAAGATCGCACCTGCTTTACTAGAACAGAATATTTTCTTCGGGATATAATACGCTCTAATCGTATTTAAAAATATACGTGTACAAATCCTACCCCAGTACGTAATCGCTAGACTCAGCAATGCGCTTTTATAATTTGATTCGGCTGATTAATTAACAACATGGTTGATAATCTACAAATTTAATTGATTTGCATTTCATTCGCCGGCTATAGTTACTATATCTTTTACAATGAATAACGAAAGTTAACGAAATTACGAACTAAATAACCGTGGATTTTTGCACGATAATTCAATGTAAAATTTATTGAACGAACATATTCAAGATAATAAGTTACACAATAACATCATTCGTTAAGCGGATGATTTCACCCTTCTCCTAATGTGTCTCTTTCAATGTTCATTCAGTTTCGTTTGTTCTGACATCACTCCTCAATTCAACGCTAGAGGCGGTGTACATAATCATTGAAACTCACAAGAATTTGTTAAATTTGCCATCGATTTCTCCACGCTTGCAGTGCATTCATTTTACTCCACAGAAGAGGTTACCTTCGCAACATGCGTGCAAGTTAGATTAACGTATTTTTTTTAAATTTACATTCCACTCAGAGAGCGGAGCAATGTTTTTCACTATTCTCATCGTTACACATATTTAACTATTTAATATTATTGCAATTATTTTTTGAATCATTTCGAAGAAACTTTTGGGCAATTGAAACTAAATTAAGACGGTATTCATGTAGGTATATTTAAAATTTGCGTCTACACTCACCCAAGCCCGTTTCCTGTCGAGAACTATTCACCAAGTATTTCCGATTTCTAATTAGTGAGTTTCTTTATGTTTTAACCTCCGAAAAAATGATGATTACGATTCCTCAAAACATATAGATTTTCATGCTAGAAGTAGAATCAATGTTCATTCAGAAATTTAGATCGTCAAAAACATTTATTGCCACCCAATGAGGAATATGACGTTTCTCGGAAGGACTTTTCTAAAATTTGCCGCATATGTGTTTTCGTTTGATAATGTCCTAACTTATTTCAAGCCTAAATTTGAGGGATATGTTTGGAAAAAGTTACGATATTATCAAATAAAGATATATATATATACGTAGTTTTTTTCTAAATTTTTTAAAAATGAGCAATAATATATTCTCAATTTCTCTGTCCAACTGTAAATATCAAAATATGCGGAGAAGAACCAATATAATTGAAGAACAAAACGATTCTGGTTTCCTAAATAGGATTTCAGTCGCTCAATTTGTCAGCTTGCAAGAAAATAACCATTAAATATTAATAACTAAGTGCCTTATGCAAATACATCTGTAAAATGTGAGCAAGTTCACCTTTTTCACTCAGTCTAAGTTCATCACTTCGACTTAGTGACAGTAAAAACAACATTAACGTCTATCCCAGTTGTAAATATTTTGAAACCAAGCAATTTTATTTCATTCTGCATATCGTAGCTAGAATCATGGTGAGTTCTAGTTCATTTAAAATTATAAAACTAAACTACGCTGGAACGAGTGATTGTCACGCAAGCTTTCTATTGATAGCTTTGGCCTGGTTTCCAGACGACTTCTAAAGTTGACTAGAGAGCAAAAAATAGCAAGTCTGCAGAACAGAAGTCCGGCAACGCGGCCGAAGCAGCGCGAAGTGACTAGCCATGTTCTCAGGTGACTGGCCATCGAAGTCTGGGGCGCAACACGAACTTGGAAAGACGGCGTTCTTTGCAGAAGATAAATAGAACTTCAAATTGCAGCAAAAATTTTCCTTTGAACCAAAAAAAACAAAATGATAGTAGCCAGGCAATCTAAGACTGAAACAGAACTCATTTTTCTACGTGGAAGAAATAATAGTGACGGAAGTCAGTTATCTTTATTACTCATATCTTGATATTTCTAGCTTATATACATTGGTTGATGTTCGAACTCGCACGTTTTAGCTCGTCGGATGAGGCATTTACAGGACTAAAGTACATAGTGATTAATACCAACGAGGCGCTCAAGAAAGAAACTTAGAAGACCATCGTTCAAAGAAGAATAGTTTCTTTATAGGTACGAGTGTGAAGATTTTAAACATTTAGTCAGGTCATCTAATGCACTTTCGTCAGATAATTGAGCTGAAAATTGCCAAATTTTTTGTGAGAAATATAGCGTATAACCATGAACTTTCGAATTTTTTCAGACACTCGGGAGGAACGCCTATAAAGGAAGCCCAGTTTATACCGTTAAATACGTCAGAGCTCATTTTGTTTTCGTACTAGGGGGTCAGAACTCTGAAAACCAAACCAAAGTGCGTGAAAATTTTTGAAACAATTCAACCCTAACCGGTGATCACTGAGGGGATTTTCATGATGAGGCTGAACCACAGGTGGTCACAAACTCAATTGCCAGATAAATCCCCACAACTTCCCTTTCAATTCTGAAATTCCGACAACTCAAAGAGAAAGTTACACAATACTTTGACATTTTTACAGTTTATTTAGCAGACCAGGGAAAACAAGTTGTATTCGATAAAACCTTCTTTAGCAATGATGACAGTTTCTACACGTTTTCAAAAGTTGGACACAGCACGGATAATATCTGCTGTTTTCGACGACTTTCACAGTTTTTTCCGTGTCCTTAACACGTTCACCGCATTTTCCCAGCTGTTAACGGTTGGTTTGGTTAGGTTGTAAGTAAAATTGGGATATAGACTTTATTGTTCGAATACACTTTTATAATTTGTAATGAATATGGAAAATGCAACTGCATGACAACATTTCACATAGAATGATAGCAGTTTTTTTAAAATCACTAATCAAATGTAATGTCATTTATTTAAACCGGTACGTAAATAAGAAATTTACCGAATGGTACACAAACTACACATGTGTCCCAATACGCAGGAAACGTGTTGAGGTCTGAGGCGATGTTGAGGGTTTCGTAAAAGCTTTGGCCTCAATGCGCGACTGCAAATAGCAATCCAACGGGTTCAGGGTCAGGCGAGTTAGAAAGCCAAAAATCTTTTTCTCAGAATCGCACACCGGTCGCACACCGAGTCGACGGGTTTGCTCTCAGCGTGGGTCGTGTCGGTTCATGAACTTCTTAGTTGAAGCCTTGACCTTCAATCATGGAATGATTTCTGCTCCCAAGACGTTGCAGTAGGGTTCTAGTTGGTTTCTTCGAGGTCATTGTCGCTTGTACGCCAGGGCTTGAAGAGATAATTCAGCGATCAAATGTCATCTACAAGCCCTATGAATTGTAAAAATCTTTTCAGAAAAGACCTTTATAATAAGCCCATTAGTTTTATAACCAGCTCGATACTTTCTTACACCTATTCAAACAAACTTCTTTCATTTGTTAGGAGATGCTTCCTACTGTGCGCAATAAAAGTTGAGCCAAGTTCTTTAACCGCCCTGTGAATTGTTATGCTGACGAGCCTCTTCTTAGCCAAGGTCGAGTATGACACAGTTGAATTGGCCTTGACGCTTTCTTTGAGGCTAACTAAAGAATAAAGTTTGTATAATTTATTATTTTTTGGCGTGTGGTCGGCTCTGCAATTTTGGTAGACTTTAACTTCAACGTGAGCTACCGGTTGTCACTGAGGGAATTTTCATAATGCTTCTCACCGACGAGTAGACACAAACTCAATTTTTATAAATACGTAATCGAAGCTAAATGAAAGCCAAATCCAGTTAATGTTTGACATTTTCGACATTGCTCACTACAGATGACTTGACATATGAGTCGAATATTAAACTTCAGTGTTACCTGCCGCAGTCAAAGTGTTAAAACGCTCACAAATATCGTGATCTGTCCGTTTAGGATACGAGAGAGATTATGGTTTTGGTCCGCGCGACGAATTCAGACGTTGCTGAGCATTTCGACTATTCCATTGCTTAATGTTTATGCAACGAACTCTAAGCGCTAATTGTTGGCTTTGTAGGTAACTAAACTAAACATACAAACTTTTAAAGGGATCAGAATTATTAACATTTTTAAATTTATATGGATTCATCTGAAGACCCTGCACTTAAACCCAAATGGAAGCACGATTCATTTAATTTTCATTTTCAGTATAGAACACTATAATAGTGTTTCCATTTGAGTTGAATCGTGGAGCTCGGTACAACACGCCGTAAATAATATATTAATAGGGTTGTATTTATCTAGATAGCAAATGTACATCGCAGTCCTAAAAAACACAATATGACTCACAAAGTTTAAAAAAAGAAACACTTTTTTCTTGGAGTTCAAAACAATTTTTTTTTCTCGTCATTTCATGGGAAAATCCGGTATTCTATAGAACTTCAAAGTGGAAAGAACGGCTTAACATATGAAAATGAAAAAAAGGCTGTTCTCCTTAGCAGAAGGAACTCACTGACAGAATGTAAACTACACCAATGAATAATCTAAAATTTAAATATATAAGCATCTAAGTGAAATGGTTAACTACTACTCAAAAAATGGTTAACTCTTATTGCACACTTTCAGTATAGCAATTCCCATCAAATTAATTCTGAAACTGTGAAGTTAAACGAAAATAAATCGAACGTTCTCAATGCGGTTCCTAACTTGGCATAGTTCACATGAAGGATGTGACTTCATATGAAGTCATATATGACTTCATACGCGAAATTCAGGTTTCAGGTTGTGATAACCTGCTGGGATTGCCAGGTTTCTTAGGTTTTGTTCTAACGAAGCTCAAACCTGAAGATTTTGTCCGGAAAACAGCACGTAGCGTAGCCAAGTCAGGAAGTTTTATTGCCACCTGGACATCTACCGATGGCATAAATTGTCCAATAATCCAGCCCTAGATCATTGGGTTCATTCCTTTAGTCACGTTACTCGTTTATTGCGTTATCAATTTTTTTCAAAAGACTTAATTTCCTCGTTGAATTTCAACTCCAGATTCTGTGACTAAGCAAACCAGATTGATGAGTTTTTATTTTACAACGCATACCTCATTTAAACGGCCCACTCAGCCAGCTTTTCCCTTGCAAGTAGCTCAAATATTTCAATCTAATTTTGAATTCCTCTTCAAAGTAATTTATTTTTGCTTGGCGCATATCTCTCCTTGTTCTACATCAATCTTGTTGAGAACAAGTCTTTGAAGTAGGAACGTTCTTTTTAATAATCTTTCATCGTTTTCAAATAAAATGTCTCCAATCCAATTCTTTTGCTCGCTATAGTTCACTCAGAATAATAAATGATCTCTCTCAGAACCCGTAGATTCGACAACGAAAGCTCGATTTTAAACAATGACTTAATATCGAACAAAAAACGCAGTGTAACATTACTCCTCAGTTGTAGATCTACGCCAAGTTCTCCAAATAGTGTATAAAGTTCGCAGCGATTTTCAGCGTAATATTTTTCCAAACTGAAAAAATCAGGTTAGACTTTGAGCACTGAAGACTAATTATAGTAAGCCGCGACCTTAAATTCAAAGCAAATAATGCTCATTGGATGTTCGTTACCTCGTCACCGGTGCCCATTTTATCGGCGATTTAAAATAATAAGCATCATGCATTTGTTTGCAAGTATTTGATCTTAAATTTTTAAATATGCGAAGTATTGCTCTTTAGGCTTGCGAAGAAGCCATGTTCTCACTGTGAGGTTTATGAAAGCTTTTTACTAGCCGACGACAAAGCTACGCTGAAGATTTACAGGACCCACGCCTCGTTTGTTGCAACAAAAGGTTGAGTTTCAAAGTGAGTCGCAGCAGACCAAGTACTGCGCATTTGCAGCGCAACACGACGCCTCACGCAAAGTGCAACTTCAAACTCGGTCCAACTGTCAGACGAAGCCAATCCTTAACCTCACAAAATCAGTTTCATGAAGCTCTATATTTACGAGCTACAAGAACGGCTGAAAAAGTGTTGTATGTTACAGTACTGAGAAAATAAAGGCATAAATCAAGTGAACTGAGTGTGAAGTGGAGATGGCCGAGCGTGAAGTTGGCTAGGCAGCCTCTGGCATGTCTCCGCTCATGAGAAGGTGGTTGTTTTTATCAACGCATCGTGGTCGAGGAATTATGTTGCAATAAACATTAACTTAGACCGGCTCTGCAGCACAAAATATTTTTTGCTATGCTAGTAAGCCTCCGTGGAAAAACACTGCAACGATCTAATTGGCAGGTTGATTAATGCAACACCAAAAAAATCGAAGTTTACGGTAATTCAAATGAATTTTTATAACTCATGTTTATGAAAAATTAATAATGAAAAGTGATAGTAAAAATTTACGTTCAAAGAAAAATAAACCTCACATGTATTCTAAACGTTATGTTTGATCTTATAAACGAAAAACCTAGGAGTTTGCGTTAGTCGCAAATGTTCAGGCAGCGAATGCGACTCTCGTGAGCGGCACCTCTCCGTCGCCAGCCGCCACAGCATCGTTCGGAAGATGCGAACTCCCAGCGACGGCGCGGCTACAGGTCTACAAATGACGAACATGTGCCTGATTATCCAAGTCCATAAATGAAATGGCAAGAGTTAACTACCATTTGCACAACTTTAGTCCATCTAAAATTTCACGATTCTGGCTATGAATCGACACAGTTTATTTCAATTCCGGGAAGTTCTGCAGCGACCGCCGTTTGAGCATCGCTAAGTGAGAAACGAAATAGGGTTTCATGGATGGTAATGGAATGCGAATTTAAGTTAAAATTTCTGTCCTTACAACTAACATTAATTTTGATTCATAGCAAACAATAAATACGTGTGAACATATACCTAATTTTTTATGCCAAATAAGAAAAAAAACAGGTCGTCAAAACTTAGCTTTGGACAACGAAAATTAATTTTGCAATGTTACTCCAAGCGTGAAAATCCTCATGACGTTCAGAGGCCAAGTTGAAGAGGGCTTCGCACATGTTCGTCAAGCGGTCTCTTCTTAAGTAAGGTTGCAAGTAGCAGAGTTTAAAAACGACTTTTATGCACAAAAAAACTTGTACTTGTCCTAAGAGGTGTGAAAATTTAATAGCAAGATGATATTTTACCTCGTATACTTGAATCTATTCTAAAAAGGATGTTGAAGTAATTGTAATGCTCTCATTCACACCGGTACATAAATGAGCAATTTACCAAGTGGTACTCATAAAGTCTTAACCGAATGTCTAAACATCAGTTTTATTGTAATACTAATGTACACGGCCCGTCAATAATGACGGGGTTTAATATTTTCCTTGAATAACTTTCCACATGTTGGTGACAAACAAATACATCCAAACGAGGGAAAGAAACCAATGGTACCTGCGATAAAAATATTCTTGTACTTGTGCACTGGTGAAACTCGTATCACAGATATACGGCCATTAAGCATCCTCATGAGCCTGACAGAGAAATGGAAGAAGCGGACACCAAATAAAAAATTCACGGATAATTTTTCAGAGGAGCTCATGAGACAAATTCTCTAAGTGTAACCATATTTTCACAGGTTGAATACATTTCTTACATTTGTATAACTCATGTAATTTCAGGGAAAACTGTAAAAAAAATACAGCTATTGAAAACAAGTGCAAACATTTACTTTTTTGTGGATCCATTACATATCACAGAGTGGACGTCAAGTATCATTACGGCGCTCTACATATACATACATGCAAAATAAAACGGGATTTGATGGACAAATATTTGCTTTACGAGTTTAGAGCAATTACACAGTGTGGATGGCGGGCACTTAACGTAAGAGCTAATAAGCTCGCCTGATTTATTGTGCCTGGCGAGGGCGGAAGCACAGCCCCGCGTATGATGGAAGCCGCCTATTAAATAATGCAAATTTTGATGCGCCGAAATGAGCCTGAGCCGCCAGAGAGCAAATGCGCGGGATTATTCGACGTGCTTCCCTGGCACTGCACCAGTAGCTCCGCTTCACTTCATACACACTCGCGAGTAAAATTGTCCCTAAATGATGAAGCGTTATAAGTTGTTTTAGATTTGGTAAATTGGATTTTAAATCGGCGGAACACAATTGTTTTCATTTACGATGGATTATTCACCAATTGAGTATGATGAATTTTCTGGGTGCAAATTGGTTGTGGCATAAGATTTGTGGGGAAATAATGGCTCTGTACGCACGTACTGAGAGCCATTGGCGTTGCCTTGCTCGAGTGATGTCAAAACAGCAGCCAATAGCGCGGAAGCAGGATGCGATACATTCAGTTTCATTATTTTACAAGTTAAACTTCCTGTCCCGGATACTACACTCTATATTTAAAGACAATCATTAACAAATTTTAACCGATAGCTTGAAGTTTTAGACTTCCGATTCTGAATAATGCGAAGAGAAATCATCTATTCTAAATAAATTCAATCATTTAGTGAATTATAGTAATGAGTTCAAATAGACGATTCTGTAACATCGAATCAAAAATATGCATACTTTAAATTATTCAACCGAGCGTAGCACTATGGTTTTCACTAGTGAATAACTTGTAGGTTATTAAACACTGTGATTCACTGTCGTCTAAAAACTATCAGAGAAAATTTTGAGCTTATTGACAGGAAGACATAGGATGTCCCTCTGAACATACGTATGCACATTTTTAAACGTATAAGTGAACATGGACACGTGCAGTTTTCATTTTATGACTTGATATCTTTACCTGAACATAAATTTAAAATTTATTGTTATTTTCAAATTTCGTCTTCACATATGATATGATTATTATTCGTTAGACGATGAATGATGCAGAAGCTGCGGAACATTCCTGCGGAATTAGATAGTTGTCGTATCATTATCATAGTCATTTGCGTTTGTCGGTGTGGGAATTTTCCATTTGGTGGCCAAACATTAAATAAGAAATAACGATATCAGAGTGCACCACACAAGTTTTACATCACCACTCAAAAGCATTCATGGACACATTGCCGAGATTTTCAACCTCCTGAAAGAAGTGAGCTCTCGCGTGATTGAGAATGCGCAAAGATTAGAATGCGAGTTATTTTAAGCATCCCTTATCACAACAGAGGAGTTCCCAAGAGAGGCACCGTTTAGAATGGAATAAGGGAACGAGGAATCTATCCACAAAATGTATCTCCATACCCTGCGCATGAAAACAGTGAGATTGAACGAAATTTGTGAAACAAGAAAAAAGTTGAGGAAAAAATAGGTTCTAGAAAATAGCATAGGAGAGAACCAGAATGGATGGTCCGTGACAAAACAAACGTATTTGATTTCGACAAAAAGATGGCCTACCTACCCTCCAACTCGGGACTTACTCCTCCCCATGAGTACGCTACCCCCTTTAAGGAGTAGTTGTATTGCACTTGGTGGCTAACTAAAGAAAACAAAACCTCTTTATTTTTCCGCCACCCTAATTAACATCTGTAGTGTTAACGAGAACTTGCTCTTCATTTAAGAATTGTGCGGCGAGGTAGTGAACGTCTTGTACTGTTTCTAAATGTTTCTAAATACTGTTTTGAATAATTCGCGTTCAAGTACTACTCGTACAATGATCTCGTATGCATTATAAATGCCATGGGTGAAAATTTCAAGTAGTGTGTGCGAAGTGTGCACTCATGAATTAAATGTTTAATATCCATTTTAGCGAAAAAATAAGCCGTTTATATATAGTTGTCTCAGTTAATTACTTAGGGGCCATGTTTTTGCATCGAGAAACACAGGAAAAAAACGAAAACTGGTTGCAGGTGATAACATGTTCAATGGTTCTTATTCTAGCTGAAATTCCGCACATGCTGTACGGTTTGCTATAAAAAGAGTATCTAAAAGTTTGTTGGCCGAGACATGGGAGGCCCCTTTACCACGTCTTGCCTGGTCACGAGCTCTATCATATGACTTTCGTATACGGCATTGGTTCACAGAGTGAACTCTGAAATTGTTCCCTTTCTCTTATCTTGTCTACAGTGGTAGAGACTGCTCTACTTCCCCCACCTCGGCATGGATCTCTCTTATCGTTTACCTGGCTTTTTATTGTAGTCACCCTTGATTTGCACAATGTAAATTTGCGCTCTCACACCAGCCTATGCAAAAATTCCCAGCTTCGTGATCCTGCTCTTGAGTTCCCCAGCCTGTTGAGCCGTATCAGACCGAAAATCAGCACGCTTCCAAGAAACGCTGAAGAAACGAATTACGTCCGAGCTCTAGCACACTTGTGCACCACTGGCGGTCTCGGCTCTGAAGTGCGGCTCGCACTCTGTCAGACAGTAAAGCTCTGCTTGCGTCACTAATTTGATCGAGTCGGACGACAGGAGCAAAAGAACTTAGACTGAAGGATGACGCTCATGAATAATACAGCAACATCAAGTAACGTGGCAGCACATCACTGGGAATGGGTGGGAGTAGAGCAACTCACGTGGTACAGCCGTAGGAGGTAGTGCAAACGATAAAACCCTTTAGCAGAAAATGTAAGAATGCATTACAATCCGCAAACAAATAATTTTCAAAAGGACGTAGTTTTGTACAAATTTGGGATGAAAATGCTATGCCAGATGTAGTAACACATACAAGTTAGCTCTAATGTAGATATTCGGAGGTGAGGATAGCATCAAATGTGCAGGATAATTTTGAATGACGTGTGAACATAGAGAGTATTTGCGTCCAAGTTGATGAAGTCACACGTACAAGAAGAGAGTTAGTGTCTAGGCTGAAAACAATTTTTCCGCACTCATTAAATGCAAGTTGCGGTGACGCGTCGCAGCCACCTCGATCTTTCGATGTTAATGTTTTTGATATCTTCCTTTGGAGATATTTAAAGAATAGTGTTTACATCAACAAACTTAACAAACCTTACAGAAGTAAAACACTACATGTTTTAAGAAGTTCACTGTATAAGCCAAAATATCTTTAACAAGCCGTCCCGTCCCATTAAAAATATTCGCGGTCATCTAGAAGATATTATGTTCCATACGTAAAGTAAATGTATAATTTCGAACTTTCATGCGTCGCCTTACATTACTCCGAACTCTTTGTGTTTCAAAATTTTCTCGCTACCAATTTTGAAAAAAGGTGAGTTACTTACGAGTTACTTACGAGTTACCGAATGTAACATCATAACAATGCTGACAGTGTTTTGAGAACACGTGCGAAGGGATGCTCAGGACATTGTCACCGATGGATAGCCTATGTTGAGCTATGTTTTCATTCGCAGCTAATTAAAGAGACGCTGCTGCTACAGACCGAGGATTTAATACACTGAGCGGGAAGGAAAGGGCTGCTTTGTCATCCACGTTTGTAAAGTATTTCTTGTTTCTTGAAATGAGCGAACTTCTGATTTTAGCCTGCGATTCAATTTGAAACGTTCATGTTATCTCTAAAAGAAATTTTTCGGACGAGGAACGTGCTTGTATATACATCACTATGATGGGTGACTAATCTTTCGAGTGAGGGAAACGAGTTACGAAGGAGGCATCAATTTTAAGCAGTTAAAATGGTTTGTTGTTTGTTTACCTTTCGATATTAGTTACTGCCTGATTTAGAGAAAACTCGTTCGTATATTATTTAGTGAATGAGTTATAGTGAGCATTTGAGCAGCAAGTTCGTCGTACGCTGAGTGGAGAGTAGGGGCGGAGCGAGGCCGCGCTGAAGAACCAGCTGAATCAAGGAGCGCTAACCCCATGAATACAATAGTTGAATCCCCCTTTACACAATTGCGTATTTTAAATAGTATGGTACGTTTGATGATCGGACGGGTAGGAGGAAAGGAGTTGCTTGAGAATCCACTGTGTAATAATACACAGCAATAATATTGTTGCTTGCTTGCTCGGTAAGTCTCTCTGTCACGCTGCTAAGGATGCTTAACAGTACATTCTCACTCAGTATATAGAGTACGTAGGCCGTCAAAAATGACAAGCTAGATTTGATATTTTCCTTAAATAAATTTTCCTGACATGAATGGTAAAAAAATTCAAATATGTCCATCCTAATGGTACCCGCGATCAAAAAATTGTTGTGCTTGTGCACTGGTGAAGCTCGTATCACAGAAACGGCCATTAAAGCTATTATGAAAACTGTAGACAGTACACGAAAGAAGAATGTGCAAAAAGCTGTGATAACAATGCTGAAAAAACATTTCTGGAATGATGAACGTGAACGAGAGCGTAAGAAGTTAGTTGAACAAGATTGTTCAAGCTTACAGGAGATGGATGGTGGGGTGTTTTTAGGAAAACAGGAGTCCACCTTTTGCATATAGCTAAAACAAAGCTCTCGAAGTGATCCATTCATCGGATCAGAGTTACTCATATCCTAGTAAAAGAGGGAACAAAAGGGAGTGAAATTTCCCGGACAAAAATGGATGAATGTCGTAACAGGGTGGTAAAGTTTGGACCCTCAGCCGTGCATGAATGGAATAAGTGTAAAAAAATTGAATGCTCGTGACTAGAAATTTAGAAGAGGAAGCTGGATTGTGTTGGCGTAGAGTAGACCCTGGGATCAGCGAGAGTGAGCTTGGTTTGCATTAGTATCAAATGATAGGTAAAAAAACATTTTTGCTAGCAGCAAAAAGTGGTGGAGTTGACCTAGCGTTGATGAATGAATTAAATTGAGAATCGCAAGAAACATATATTGACATGAGAAAGATCAATTTTTTGACAGTAAAGTGTGCGAAAAAAGCGAAAGTGTTATTCTAGTTGTGTGTTATATGACAACTGCAGGGCATTCAATATTCGAAGAACATGCCAAAAAGGAAAAATATATAGAATAACCAGATTTAAACTAGAAGTGCTAAAATTCACCGAGCTCTCAGTAACTGTTGTGAGTAAATAAATAGCGGCCATGTAGCGGCCACATCATACTAGCTGAGAATGTGACTGTAGCTGAACAGAAACTGATCGATTCTGTGAAAGAAATAAGAATAAGAATTTGAATGTTGCACTCAGGAAGGACTTACATACGGTAGATAGTGGGGATGAAATGCCGGAAGTTACCATGTGTTCGTGGACCATGAAGAAAGCAAGGACTCAACAGAAATGCATTTAAATGGCGATGAATTTAATATTACACTGATCACTGGGCGCTCATTTTCCAAATATGTTTTTGAATGTTGGCCAAACAAAGATGCCCCATGATTGTAAACTGGCGTACGAAAGCAACAAACAACAATTTATTTTTTGTTGTTGAATATTGTAATTCTCAGTAATGAACAGTTGATGAATAATCAACAGTTAGCAATGAGTATAAAACGTAGGCGTAATAAGGACAAAAATTTAAGCGGCACGAACACAGTGAGATGACTGGAACATTGTGCGAAATAATTAGTCAGGAGGAGGGAAAAGTAAGAAGCATGAGAAGTGCAGGGAAAGCGATGGAGCTTACAAAGGAGATAAAAATCAGAAGATTCTGAATAAGGGAAAACGTAAAAAGCGAGCGCTGCATCAATGATATGGGATTACAAGAGATGAATGGCTGGGTGCATGGAATAATGATAAAAATGAGGGAAAGAAGTTGAAGAGAATGAAGAACGAGACAAAAATCAATGGTGGGAGACGGAGTACTATTTTAAGAAAATAGGGTCACGATTGAGTAAATTATTGGCATAAGTTAATAAAAGCTATGGTATAGGTCGTGATGTGCACATTTGTGATCACTGAAGTGATGTGGAATACGTTTCCGACGTTTATTTAGTAACAGTAGTTGATTTACGTGTTTTAGTGATCATCACTGCATTGAGCTTCGCTCTTTTTGGTGAGTCGTGCGCTCAAGTTTGCATGCAATCCTCCATTTCGTACAGTCGAATGTGCTCACTTCGTCATGTATGATTAAGTCCGTATCACAGATACATGATTCATATAGTTAGTATCGGATAGGCTGGGAAAGATTAAAACATATGATACCAGTAATGTTAGGTATGGTTGGTTAATAGATTAGACAGATTATGATAAGTGAAGGTAAAGTCAAAATGGGTGAAGGAAGGAAAGGGTAGGTTAGGTTAGGATTAATTAGGGTAAGATCGGTTAGGTCAGGATATGTAAGGTTACAATAATAAAGGTCTTACAGGAGTGATGTACCTTCGTGATGATGCTTGATGTATATTTTTTATGGCGACTCAGCAGAACAAAACAAATTCGTTACCTACAGCTGCCACAATATCATTACACCCGGAGATATTGACCATTTGAATAAGTACGATATTATCGACCATACTGCAGCATTCCTTCACAGTGATGATTGAAACAGGTTTTGATCGTCGATTTATTTTCGTAGATTAGAAATTTGCAACTGCAAAGCATCGAAAATTATTAACCGAAGAGCTATTGGCTATTTTGTTAGCACGCAATTCTGTTTTATCCAAAATCTTGCGTTAAAACAAGTCACCTGCTGCAGCCTTTCTTCAACTATAACTATTCAAAACTATAACTTCAACTATTCAAAAAATAAACTCAGTTTTGAGAAAATTCTTATCGTCTTTAATTAAATAAATAAAATTGTAGCCAAGGTGTATTCAAAGCTACAAAAAAGTCACTTAAACTGAGGTTCCACACCAAAGATTTACTCGAAAATTTAAAAGGAAACCAGAATTAGGCAAATGGTATACGCTCGCGTACAATTTCTCGTCTCGTCCAAGGCTCTAGGATTACTTCTTGTAAAAATGTAAAAGTTTTTCCGAAAGCTGATGTTTTTCACACCTGACCATTCTGCTTCCATTTTTTGTTACTTGCGGCTTTCCCACAGAGCGCCTCGGCTGACCAAACCCGGCTGTTGTGAGTCTCAACGTCCTGTCGTCCGCAGTTATTCTCCTGACGAAGCTATCCCGCAGAAATCCAATGTTTGCTTTCACTGAAAAGTGTATAAATGTAAACAGGAGTGCAAGGATCTTTCTTTTTTGTATTTCTTGGCGCGAGAACACGGCTCTTGAATAATTAAATAAGGCAACTGTGGCCTATTTTCTCGTTGAAAATTGCATTAAATATTTTATTCCTGAGTGCACACTTTGCCCACGCTACCTGTAGCCTTCAAGCAAATCCCACATAAAGTATACGAGATAATTGTACGAGAAGTGCTCGACCGCGAGTTATTCTGAACATAATGTAGAAGACGTCAAATACCTTTCTGCTCAGTACAGAACGAAAAGCACATTTCCACGGCACAAAAAATTGAAATTATGACAGCCGAAGGGTATAGCTGATTTGCATATTCTCAAGACCGCGAGNAGTGGATACGAATTTCAAAAATCGACTTCATCAGTGTATGCGCAATGGGGGTCGCCATTTATCCGATTTCATTTTCAAGACAACATGAAAAAAAATTCGGATATTGTCTTCTCATATAAAAAATAATTTAAAACAATAACTGAAGTACTTTTGTTTTTATTGACCTTTCAAATAATTAAGTTTCTCTGGCGCACCCTGTATTTAAATGGCGATGAATTTAATATTACACTGATCACTGGGCGCTCATTTTCCAAATAGCTTTTTGAATGTTGGCCAAACAAAATAAGCCCCATGATTGTAAACTGGTGTACGAAAGCAACAAACAACAATTTATTTTTTGTTGTTGAATATTGTAATTCTCAGTAATGAACAGTTGATGAATAATCAACAGTTTGCAATGAGTATAAAACGTAGGCGTAATAAGGACAAAAATTTAAGCGGCACGAACACAGTGAGATGACTGGAACATTGTGCGAAATAATTAGTCAGGAGGAGGGAAAAGTAAGAAGCATGAGAAGTGCAGGGAAAGCGATGGAGCTTACAAAGGAGATAAAAATCAGAAGATTCTGAATAAGGGATAACGTAAAAAGCGAGCGCTTCATTAATGATATTGGATTACAAGAGATGAATGGCTGGGTGCATGGAATAATGATAAAAATGAGGGAAAGAAGTTGAAGAGAATGAAGTACGAGACAAAATTCAATGGTGGGAGACGGAGTTACTATTTTAAGAAAATAGGGTCACGATTGAGTAAATTATTGGCATAAGTTAAAAGCTATGGTATAGGTCGTGATGTGCACATTTGTGATCACTGAAGTGATGTGGAATACGTTTCCGACGTTTATTTAGTAACAGTAGTTGATTTACGTGTTTTATTGATCATCACTGCATTGAGCTTCGCTTTTTTTGGTGAGTCGTGAGCTCAAGTTTGCATGCAATCCTCCATTTCTTACAGTCGAATGTGCTCACTTCGTTATGTATGATTAGGTCCGTATCACAGATACATGATTCATCTAGTTAGTATCGGATAGGCTGGGAAAGATTAAGACATATGATACCAGTAATGTTAGGTATGGTTGGTTAATAGATTAGACAGATTATGATAAGTGAAGGAAAAGTCAAAATGGGTGAAGGAAGGAAAGGGTAGGTTAGGTTAGGATTAATTAGGGTAAGATCGGTTAGGTCAGGATATGTAAGGTTACAATAATAAAGGTCTTACAGGAGTGATGAACCTTCGTGATGATGCTTGATGTATTTTTTTTATGGCGACTCAGCAGAACAAAACAAATTAGTTACTTACAGCTGCCTCAAAATCATTACACCCGGAGATATTAACCATTTGAATAAGTACGATATTATCGACCATACTGCAGCATTCCTTCACAGTGATGATTTAAACAGGTTTTGATCGTCAATTTATTTTCGTAGATTAGAAATTTGCAACTGCAAAGCATCGAAAATTATTAACCGAAGAGCTATTGGCTATTTTGTTAGCACGCAATTCTGTTTATCCCAAATCTTGCGTTAAAACCAGCAGCCTGCTGCAGCCTTTCTTCAACTAATAAACTCAGTTTTGAGAAAATTCTTATCATCTTTAATTAAATAAATAAAATTGTAGCCAAGGTATATTCAGTAAGTGACAAAGCTACAAAAAAGAGTCAATTAAACTGAGGTTCCACACCAAAGATTTACTCGAAAATTTAAAAGGAAATCAGAATTTTGAGCAAATGGTATACGCTCGCGTACAATTTCTCGTCTCGTCCAAGGCTCTAGGATTACTTCTTGTAAAAATGTAAAAGTTTTTCCGAAAGTTGATGTTTTTCACACCTGACCGTTCTGCGTCCATTTTTTGTTACTTGCGGCTTTTCCACAGAGCGCCTCGGCTGACCAAACCCGGCTGTTGTGAGTCTCAACGTCCTGTCGTCCGCAGTTATTCTCCTGACGAAGCTATCCCGCAGAAATCCAATGTTTCCTTTCACTGAAAAGTGTAAAAATGTAAACAGGAGTGCAAGGATCTTTCTTTTTTGTATTTCTTGGCGCGAGAACATGGCTCTTGAATAATTAAATAAGGCAACTGCAGCCTATTTTCTCGTTGAAAATTGCATTAAATATTTTATTTCTGAGTGCACACTTTGCCCACGCTACCTGTAGCCTTCAAGCAAATCCCACATAAAGTATACGAGATAATTGTACGAGAAGTGCTCGACCGCGAGTTATTCTGAACATAATATAGAAGACGTCAAATGCGTTTCTGCTCAGTACAGAACGAAAAGCACATTTCTTCGGCACAAAAAATTGAAATTATGACAGCCGAAGGGTATAGCTGATTTGCATATTTTCAAGACCGCGAGAGCTCAGTTCTTCCCACAGGTTGAACATTTTAGCAATGCGGCTGTGATTCCACATACGCGCTTGGGCAAAACTTGTGCGACACATAGTAATTAAGAGCTGCACTGCAGGATTACTAAACGCGGCTTTTCGAGTGAAGGCATTCGATTGCAGGGCTATTTTTGATACGAAATTTTAAAATAAAAACACCAGGAGAGAGGGCGTTAGTATACTTCTCAATTCTATAAATAGTAAGTGAAATGAGAATACGGAAATATCGGAGATTCTCTAAAAGTTACACTATAAGCCGAAAAATTTGTATTAATGCTTCGTGACGGCTAAAATTGTAATAAACTATTTGTAGACGACTGAAAGTTTTCGCTACAAGTATTCCAGAAGAACAAAATAAACTTTTGAATGAAAAGATACGCTCACTCTGAACGAAATGAGACAAAATTAATACATATTGGAGGAAGATCTCTTTCGACCATGCGAGAGGGTTGTGACACAAAATTTTGCTCTATGCCCAATATTCATCTATTCATTTTTCATTTATTAATTTTTATGTGATGAAAAACTGGAAATTAAACTGTGGTCCGTGAGTGCCAAACTGCTTTAGAAAAACACAAATATAGAAGAACGGATAAAGATTCCTGAAGACATTGTTGTTCACTTATCATGAATAATCAATCCATAGCCGAGGGATTTTACTTGATTTTTTATCCAATTGCAGTTTTATGAGAACCTAAGAAAATAATAGTTACGAAAATAATTCCTTCTTACGTGCAACATAATCTGCGAGTAGATAAAGCTACATGAATGAGCGAGGCCTTTGGAATTTGCCTTTTATTTAATCAGTGGGCCTTTGCCTTTGGCCTTTTATTTCATCAGAGGGAAATTTGATTCTATATTGTAATACTATTAGGAAATTCTTTCTGAGAAGAAGTTTCAACCCAAAAATGTACACGCGAGGGTGCTGCATTTCAGTTGAGTTGTGTTTGAAGCTCGTCCAAAGGGAATGGGCCGAGCTGTAGCCTACGATTTCTATAATATCTAAAACCGCATTCATACTTTCTCATGTAAAATATTTCTCAACAAAATAAATGTTACCTTCAACTTAAGACCTCGTTTGAAAGCTTGAACAAGGAAACATTGTGCCAAAATCGTAAGAAATCCTTCTCAGTAGCTGAAACCCACGCGAAGCCTGGCAAGTGGAGGTTCCCACTGCCTTCAGGTAATGCGGCGATACGTGGTCTCAAGTTGCCCTTAGGCATGCCTAAATCCCGGTGAGATTGACGGAAATTGGAGACGAGACGCAGCTCGACGAAATGAGAGATGAAGAATGTCTCAGGCGGGTGCACTAGTGACGAGCGAGAACAAACACCGTCGGCTGTTGACGCTAGCGTCCATAGTTTGTGTCTCCGAGCGCTAACAGTTCTGAGCTGCGCTCCCTTCCTCTCTGATGCCTTGCGAGGCACACCGACCGTTGTGCTCAGGCAAGGAGGTTCCTCACTAGCAACTCAGTTTTTACATTATTGTAGCACGTCACTTCAATAATAGACACAGCTACTGCACTATTATTAGATCGTTGATAGTTGCCTAGCCATTAGCATGCTAGCTGCTAAATACCTCACATATTAGTTTCTCAAACGAGTAATCTTGGAGTCAAAGATCACCCTTGACGCTACTGAGAGGAATATGTCGAATAAAACTAGAAACACGACAAAAGGTTTGAACTGTTGATACAGCAATATTCCAGTCAGATTCAAAACTCTATTGAACAACGATTTATGTAAAGAATGCGCTAAAAAGGATTCAAAAACTTCAGTTGCAAGTAAATTTCTATTCCATTTTGAATATCAATTCTCCTCAATCACACTTTGAACTGAATATGGTGTTAGGTAATTTCCGATTTTAAGGCCACGAATGAATATTAGTTTCATTCAGTTTTTGACGAGACTTGTTTTAAAGTTGCGATGCTTATTAGTTTCGTCATCATGCGAAAGAAGGAATTCGAGCAATATATCCAATAATGAGGTATTATCGACCCTCGTTATTCCTCTATTAATTTTCATTAAGTTATAAGAGAACGTCGTACGAGTCGACTGCTAAGTGCTGAGGTGTGGATTACGAAGGGAAAGCATAACGTGGATCAGGAGTGGCCGAAAGATTCTGTTACGCATCTGATATGTCTCACGGTGCAACCAAGACTTGATCTTATTTTATTACTTAGTGAAATTGAAACTACAGTTCACGTATCTCTACTTCAAGTTACATTCCAAGTAAAAAAGTTACATTTGAACTATGACGAAACGGAAGCGAGGTACTTTTTGTTAAGATTGATCACACTGGCTAAAGTCTACAAAAAAAAATCGAAGATTCTGGAAATAAAGTAACGTAGGACGTTTCTCTCAAATGCCTTGAAGAGACTGGTCATCTCCAATATGGAATTAGAATGAAGTGTCTGATGTCAGGTTCGACTCCAGCTCAACGATATCTTCATTAGAAAAGTTGGGGAGAATGATCAAAAGTGCAAAAGAAAAATAGACGCTGAGCTCAGAGCTGCGAGACTGTCGATAAGATAATGAATTGGTCACATGAGACATTCCAGCGACTCATTGCAGAGCAGGACAGAACAATGCATGCTGAATGATGCTAAAGTGCAGGAGTCCTCGAGACGTTGTTCTGTGGTTAAGGGCTTGGGGTTCAGACGTGTATTTTGCCCATTTCATAATTCTCTTTGTGTATACTAATGTTACGATCCAAATCAATTTTAGGTTGTTTTAATTCCTTTTGTTGCTCATCAATATCACGATAGGTCGTTTTTTGTTTTCTCACTTATCCGTTGATGTTTATCTCTGTCAGATTATTTCAGTGATTGATCTGTGAATGTGAGGATTTATTCTACGTTTTTGCTCGTAGTTTTCATCTCTCTGTTTTTTCAGTGAGATTCGCAAATCAATTCGAAAAAGAAAAATATGATGACCTGAATCATAATAAATATTTTCAGACTAAATGAACTCTCGATAAAACCTAGCACATCATGTAAATTCGAAGCAAGTTAGAGGTGTGAATATAACGCTATGAGTGTGTAGGGATAGTGACTCTTAGCTCGCTTGTGGGTTGCAGAACAATGAGCCGATATGTAGAGCATCTAGACCAGTTATTAATAATACAATGGTAAAAAATAGAAGGCTAGGGCCACAGAGGTGGTGATTAACGATCGTTGTAATGAGCACAATAAATGATTTACTAACGGCACTTGAAATATGAAGGTAAAACTCCATATTTTGATAATGAGGGGGAATAATATCAAGAATGTTTCTATCTCCCCTACCGTGCCGTAACAGTCGAACAGCAACAGATTCCACTGCGTCCCTCTCACATGATTCCTTTTTGTATTGTACTGACGTTTGCGTTCATGTTGAGCATAATAACATGACTGATAACACTAATGGCATCAATTTTGTTTAAATATTCGGACAGTTTTTGCATGCAACTCTGAACCTTCTCCAAAAAATATTTTCGCCTTCCGCAGAACGTCTGAATTTGTGCGCATGACGTTATGGATTGAAGAGGCTTCACTTGAAAACTCACTTACTGCTCGTCTTGAACGACTTTACGTCAACGTTGCAAACAGTGTACAACTTATGCCTCAAACTTTGACAATGAATCTAAGTGAAGCAAAAAATACGTTCGACGGTAAAAAATTACTTCATGAACAACATTATGTTTTTGCTCGCCTGGTCAACACTACTCAAAATATGACTACCATATATAACCTAAATTCAGTCTCCGAGAATGAGGGAATTTCCGTCTATCATTTACCTTACGTGTTTGTTGAGTGACGTTTTAAGAGTGGCCGCGTGAAAAACTGTGAGGAGACTAGAACTACAATTGCATGCAAAAATTTTTGCTGCAACAGTGTTAGCAATATTGACCGACTCGGAGCCATGGTTAGAAAATAAAAAAATTTAAGGAAGTGCTTTGTCAACACGTTCACACAAGTATAGAAAATGCTTTATGAATACCCCATCCAATCTATTCGAATTTAACTACCACTTACGCAACTTTTACAAGAAATGACTCACTCATCACGTGAATTTCGTAAAGCGACAAATAGTTTTTCTTGACAAAAACAAGAAAATTAACTTCGAAGGGATAAACGTGTCGAGCATAACACCAGTTCACGTTTTGATGAACGACCAAGTGAGTGTGTTCAATGAGCCAATGTGAGTGTTTACGTTAGCTACACGACGTCTCCTCACACTAGCAGGCCAGACACAAATCCCAATACTTAATCTCACTGTCGGCACAGGTGACACCCAACATCGACCAGCCAAAGCATGTATTTTTAGCACCGCCAAGAGACTGAAATATCAACGAAGAAAGGTCAGTGCTTCAGTTATAGTAACAAGTCGAAGTTCCAGTCTTCAGAAGCTATGCTGCAAACAAGGTTACGAAGTGGAACGGCTCCGAACTGTCTCCTGTTCGTTTTTCAGAAGAAAATAAGAGGGCATTTCGAGTAATGACACTTCAATGTTAATATGAACAAATTTAAGAAGCGGATAGTCCTTCCACAAAACGATCTGGAATATATATTGGGAATGACATCACCCTAGACTACGGCACGAAAATTGCCCACGGCGTGGTGTGTTAAATTGTTTCTAAAGTGCATTTTAACCTTTAGACATCTTTAAAATCAAGCTTAACATGACGGTAGAAATGATTCAATATCGATCTAATGTGGGAAAAATCTCCCACATGCTCGTGAGGTGCACTTTCCTATCTGGACCGTGGCGTGGAGTTGGGGTGTCGCTTTGCTTCCTTCCGTTGTTTTGTTCGTGTTTTGAGGTCATTGGGAAGTGTTTTCGGTTGTGTTTTGCAGTTTTGAGTTAGGGATTAAGGTGAGAGCTGGTCTTTTTGTTTGTTCGGAGTCGTGTCCTACCAGTGTTGACCGTTTAATTTATCGCCACCATATCTGAGTATTCTATATTCCTTGCTGCTTCTGTGTTTCTACTATACTTATTTTTGTGTGCCTGTGCCTTCTATTTTTAGTAAGTTTTGGGTATTGCTTCATCAAGGTGTTCAGGCTTTAAATTTTGAATTTGAGTCAACAGCGAGATGTTGACGTGACTTAAGCGAGATTGAGCTTTGCTCACTTCTCTTGAGCTTATTGATTCCAAAGTTCTGCTCCTAGTGTTTGGATGGGGTGTCACTCGTCCTAGAGCTGCTCCTGAATTATTTCTTCTGGGTCTATGACTTTCATTAAAATTAATTCCTTAATTAATCCTATCTGTCCTTACCTGAACACATACTTCTGACTTTTTTCCTCTGAATTCCAAATTCTTCTTCTAGAAGTGGTATATGCAATACCCACCAAGTGTGACAATAAATTTAGGTGAGTAGTTGCTGGTCTAGGCGGTCCCATATGTTTTGATTTGCCTTGTTAAATTGTCGTTATCTTGGTTGAGCTGTCCGGTAATCTCCTTTCGTTCCACATTTACCTTCAGTATAGTCTTCTACGTTTACGTTCCTAGCCAATGACACTGGGGTAGGCACTTCTGGCATTCGTATGTGCTTCCTCGTTTCAGCGTCTCGCTTTCCTCAAGCTCTCAAATTCGTCTATGTCCTGGGGGTGTGTGAAGTCTTGTCTTTCAATGAAAACCGGTAGTAGTGTCATATTGTCTCATACCGAAGTCTCGTATCACTGTCGTTGTCAGCCCAAATTGACATTCATTTCTTTGCTTCAGGTCGGTATTTGGCCTCAAACCTCGGCTTCACTTGAGTATTCTATATTCCACGGTGTCCACGGTGTTCTCAAAAGCACACCCTGCTCTGCTGGGACGCCGTTCGGTTTCTTTGCCATACCTTCCCGTTGTGAAGCAACGTTGCAACCCCACCTTTCAAGCAATCGTCGCACACTAGTTAAAATTTATATTAACTACAGACGTGTAGATTTTTGCGGAAGCCTAGAGGTATAAATTACCTTGCACGGTTCTTCTTAAATAAACAAATGATCATGAAAGACTTTTAATCCCTGTAAATTAAGAATGAAATTGTGTGAAATCTACCACATTAAAACATTTCTTCAACAAAGTCGTTGACGAAACAACGAGAAATCTCTTACACGTACCAAATGAACAAAATCAAACCGTATCCACTACTCAGCATAGAGGATTTCGATAAGCTAGGCAAAGGGCAACGTGCATTTTCCCTAGGTAACAGTGGAAGACTTGTAATACGAAAACAATGATGAAATTTTCTTCCTCCTATTACTGAAAGCATGATATTGAATTTCCAGCCATGCCATTCCCCGTGCAGCCAACATAAACACTTACATCGACGCGACGTTTGTCATTGTTATTACTGACATCTGTGAGGACGCTAGCAGCCAGGCAAGTAAGCAACAGAGCAAGATTATCACGGTTTTATAAGTGTACTAAGCCGTCCGAGTCTTGCATAGGGCAGTTTGTTTACACAACTCATTTTTATGCTTGGAATCTGGGTGACGAGCTTTCGTTTTACAATGGTATGTAAAATAGTTAGATTATGATCATTCACTCAAGAGTCACTGAGAAATATTCTTCGTAAATTGGGCACTTGCAACCGACCGCACCTCCGGTAGAACATAATAATCTAGCAGCAGCGCAATTTATTCAAGTTGGACCAAGAACACCGAGAATTTCTTTCAACAGATTAGCAATAGACTTGCTGCTTCAAAAAGTAAGTTAAATTCGTCCTTTTTAATACCGAAAGTAGCGTGAATTTAGTTTTGTTATTACTGAAAGCAGAGCGTGGTGACAACCTAGACAATCTTGCGGGCTGTTTTTCCTTAGGTTTATTTATTTATTTATTTTCGGTAACCATTAGCAACGTTAGCTTGTTTGTAGTATTGAGTGTGTCATTTTTCACTTAGCCACGTAGATTTTTGTTTTTCAAACGTCTAGAATGTAAGAAAATACGAGTGTACACAGCCCGTCAAAAATTTCGGGATTAGATATTTTCCTTTAAATAAATCGTCCAAATGTGGATGACAAACAAATACATCAATCCTAATAGTACCCGTGATTAAAATATTCTGGTGGTTGTGCAATGGTGAAATTCGTATCTCTGATACGTTCACTAAGCCTCCTGAAGAGCGTGGCAGAGAGACGGATCAAGCAAGCAACAACTGTGTATAATAATACTATATAGTGGATACCCTCGAGCACTGACGTGGTAGCGTAGTGGTTCGGGGTTGTCTCACCTCACATGGCACTGGTGCGTGCACTCAACGCCATTGAAGGGAATGTGCATAGTGCCGTAGTAACGCCACATTTTGGAGAAGTGCCTCACCCTGAGTGCAAAGTGTTTCTTCAAAAGTCGCAATAGAGAGAGAGAGAGAGAGAGAGAGAGCAACACAGTCGCATAAGTGAGAGAACAACCCCAAACACATGGCAAATTTGACCCGTGAATTGTCGAGTAAACAGAAAATCATTGTTTTCCAGTAGCGCGGCAGAGCCAATTGCCTGACCGCTATACCAGAATGAAAGTCTTTGGGGAACACTGAATAATCTGATAGAACCAAAATCGCTACGAACTTTAGAACGCCTAAATTCATCAAATGGAAACCGTCTCCGAGCAGTAACATAGCGACAAAGCTTCTCATCTAAATATTAGGGCTTCCCAATCAAATGTTAAGGCTTCGTATTTAATTATTAAGTTTTGCATTAAAATAATAAGGCTTCGCATATAAATATTAAGGCTTCGCATCTAAATATTAAGGCTTCGCATCTAAATATTAAGGCTTCGCATCTAAATATTAAGGCTTCACATCTAAATTTATTAAATATAATTTTTTTTGGTTGATTTTTTTCGTAATGTACCAAGCACGTTTTGTAGAATGAATCCGAATACTCGAAAAATCTAATCTATGTTCAGGTAATTTCATGTGTGCTGCTCTACTAATATAATTTGTTAAACGTAAAATCTTATGTGTGCAAGTACTCGTACTTGTACGTCGGTGGATTTATAGAGAATAACCTAATTTATTTGAAAAAAACTCGTTACGGATTAGTAATTGCAGTTTATTTCAAGTTATAATTAAGGTGCTTAACATAAGATACAGATAAAGTGATCTGAACAACGTATCCCAAAAAGTCTATGACTCTGTAGCTCAAGAACGTCA